>VZTE01006120.1:0-96411 GCA_013397775.1 Eulacestoma nigropectus | reverse complement strand
TATATGTATATATGTATCTATAGGTATAGATATTAGTAAACCTATTCCTCATATCTCTGCATGAAAGCCCCTTAATCTCAAAATTATAATCATTCGGAGGGAAGGGGGTTGCATTTTCCATTCCAAGGGAGGCTCCTGCCTTCCTTAGCAGACGCCTGTCTTTCAAACCAAGACAACTTCTCAGGAAATGAACGTAATGGAATCATCCATTGGCTGTTTTTCTTCTTTAAGCAGAACAACCAACCCCAACAGCGATGCTCTTTACAGTGTAATGCAATCAAACACAAATCACACGAAGTCCTGCACGTTCTCCCCAGCTCCATTCTGCTTCCTTCCAGCTACAGCCTCCATATTTATTTTGTGTCACAATCAGCATAAATGCTCTGTCTTCCTGACTTGAATCAGGACAGATCCTCTCTGGACAAAACCATCACTGGTGAACCACTGTAATTAGAGAAGGGTGAATTCCCACAAGTGCCTCCTCTTAGATACTTTCTCTGACAGATTTAATGCCCAATCCCATTTCCACGCCCAAGCTGAAGGGACACAAGGACACTCTTGTACTCAATAACATCTGCAGCCTAAAGATTATGGAAAATTCCTAAGTCAATATAGATGTATTTCTGACTGGTAAACACTGTGTTGTGGAAATCCAAACAGGTAAGAAGAAGTACTGTTCTCAAAAGCTAACAAAAAAGCAGAAATAAGTGATGGGATTACAATTACATATGGATTGTGAGTACCTGCACTAACAGTACCTTTGTGTGGGATGCTGCAGCCTCAGGATGTGTCTCCACTCTGCCTTAACAGAGCCAACCCTGCATGTGATGCTTTTGTGCTCAGAGATGACACAGCCAGGCTATTGAACTCTTTAGACAAAGTGAAACAAATAGGGGAAATCCTCTCAAAATGCATTTCTTTTGGTAATAACTGTCCAAGCTGAACCCAAAGTCCTTCACAATCTGGAGCAGCAGAGTAAACAATGGGCTATGAATTATTCCCACTTTGTCCATATTCTTTTCCCCACTCTCTCAGTATTTGAATTTAAAAGACCTTAGACTTGTCCCTATATAGGATAAATCAGTGCTGACAACAGGTTCAGCAGGATGGAAGAAATTCTTTTCCACCAACATTAGCATGAAATACAATGTTCAGGCTGGCAGCTGGATTGGCTCCCTGTTTCTCAGCAGAGAGAGGTGCTTTAGGCACTGGAGAGGGGACAGGGAGGAAGGTGAAAATGAAGGGTGGCCAGTAGGAATTTATGATGCTGTACAAAGCACTTCAGCTCCCCACAGACACTGCTCTGCCTCGACAGCTGGTGCAAGGCCACGCTACAAGTGGAGTGTATCTGTTTAACTTCACACTACATCATTTTCTCACCTCCAGCTCACTCCACTTAGCAAAATTCTGCAGTGCGGATTCATAAAAAAGTTTAATTACAAAAATCCCCCAACCCTACAGCAACAGGCAACTATCATCATTCATTTTCATGTGTGTCATGCTTGAAAAAGCTTTGCATATTTTAAAAAGCTATGGATCAACTAAACCTGTCAAAATCCAATCTCTGTATACTTCAGACTTCTACATTTGAGTAAATCAGCACAGCTTTTATGGGTCCATAAAACTCTGACTCATCTCCTTCAGACTGGTTTTTTTCTTCCCTCAATTTGTTCTCATTACCAGCTGAAGTTAATGAGAAGGCATTAAAGAATGATTTGCAGAGAGATTGGATTTCTGCTTATAGTGGCCACAGAAATCAAACACTCTTCCTTCTCACCACTAAGTAATTCGTAATTTGATTTGTTACTATTACACCAAAAATTCTCACCTTCCTCCTGTCCCACAAACACAGACACATTTCTCCTTCATCTCAAGACAAATGCCACCTACACCAGTAGAATCAGAGATCTGTTCAGGTTGGAAAAGCCCTCTGAGATCATCGACTCCAACCATTCCCCAGCACTGCCAGGGCCACCACTGACCCCTGTCCCCAAGGGCCACACCCACAGGGCTGTTAAACCCCTCCAGGGATGGGAACTCCACCCCTGCCCTGGGCAGCTGTGCCAGGGCTGGACAGTCCTTTCTGTGAAGGAATCTTCCCAATATCCACCCTCAGCCTCCCCTGGCACAGCCTGAGGCCATTCCCTCTCCTCCTGTCCCTGTTCCCTGGAAGCAGAGCCCGACCCCTCCTGGCTGCACACTCCTGTCAGGTGCAAGAAATGCAGCAAAGCCCACGAACCTCAGAGTACAAGATATCATTCCCAATAGTTGTTGGCACAGTCCTTAGGAAAAAGCCCTGTCGTTTAAATCTAATTTCATACAATTTCATAAGTTTCCTGCACTCCCATAACCTCCCTTGTCCATGTGCAGGGCCTACACAAGCATCACTGCCACAACCACCTATAAAAGGTCTACACCGTGCCTCCAGTTAGAACCCAACCCTTTGATTTTAATCATGCACTTCCACATCCAGATTAAACCCTGAAGGTGATTTTAGTTTTAATTTGTCAAACGTTCAATGCAATTTTCTTCCAAGACAGGTTGCACCATTGGTAAGCCATGGTTTTAAATTCTTTGATTTCATTAAGTAGAAGGATTTATACTTAAGGAGGGATGTGGTAATGGTGTAAGTGCCTAACAGCAAGCTGAGAGGGGAGAGATTCCAAAGGAAGATTTGTAACAAACCCCTCCCGTAGTTCCAGACGAAGACAATGCCCACAGAAGAGCACCTCAGATCTCAGTAGGCTCATTAAAAAGCCGTGTCTGTATTACCACCGTCCTCATTAAAACCTGGCAATTCCAGCACCAGGTGCACCCTCAGCGAGCCCAGTGCCACTGCGGGGCTGGCTCAGCGAGGCCTGTGGGCGTGGGAGGGGCGAGCTGTGCCCAGTGAAGCCCTGGTACTCACTGGGAGGGTAGGGAACCGCGGTCCGGCCGTCCTTGCCCAGCGGCCGCTCCTCGGAGCCCGCTGCCAGCGGCTTGGAGGAGCGCGGGGCTGGGGACACGGCCTGCAAACCAAACACTGCAGTTAGCACAGACTGACACCTCCCAGGGCACTGCACAGCACAGGGAATGGCTGCTTTTCTGCTCTCCCACCCACTCCCGCCCCCAAGGAGTCTGGATTTTTCCCCCTCTTTCAACACTAAAAACAAAAAGAAATATTTGCCTGTCTATATGTCCCCTCATAAATTGATGCATACATATAACTATGTATTTTTATATTTCTATACACACACAAATTATATTCAAAATGTTATCACAAGCCCTGAGCTTGAAATGCCTGTGACTGCTCTACTTGTTTCCATCTTTGGATTACTCTAAGGTAAAAATGGGAATATGACACTGAGAGCAAGCCCAACACATGCAAATGTTAAGACAAGAAAAACATTAGGGCCGTCCAGGCCAACTTCAGAGAAGAATGTAATTTTTTATTTTGACAGAGCAGTCCTCTGGTAGATTTGCATATTAACTGTGGCATCTGAAGTGCAGTTTGTGTGGAACCACAGTAAGGAAATTGGTGCACTCGTAAAGTCCTGCCAAGAACAAGGCATTAGACTTTCAAACATTGTTATCTACTAACAATCACTTTAGGACCACCTTCTGTATCATTACGGCTGTATTAGATTATGCTTAAAGATAGTGACTATTCAAATCTTTGCCTTCCCTGGCAATTTTCCCCCTCTCATAATTGATACAAATCTGCATTTCCTTTTGTATTTCCTAACATGCAGCAACTATTTCTCTTTGCACTGAAATAAAGTGCTTGGAAGAATAAAAGGGAACGTGCTGTAAGGTTGCATTTATTTTTCTTTGAGCAGGTTCTCAGACAAGGTAAAAGAACTAATCACCAATTAATAAAACTTGGATCTTTTCCACAACTTTCAAACACAAAATTCTGACAGAAGTCCAGGACACAGAACTAGGTATAATGGATTTATAAAGCAACTGCATGGCTCTCCCTGCAGAAGCTCCTTACAGCCTGTCCATGCAGGATGGATCTCCTGAAGGATCTCTCTTTGCCAGCAATCCTTCCTAGCTAAAATCCAAGCCTGCCTACCTGGAAACTCTCTCTGCCATCTATTAGGGATAATCATTCCCGCTAGAATTCTCAGTTTTCAGCCTACAGGATACTCAATCCCACAAAGACTCACCCCAAGCTCATCCTCATCGGAGTTGTCGAAGATGTTGTCGAGGTCGTGTAGGGACGGGGCCAGGTCGGTGACCTGGGTGAGGCTGCCGGAGCCGGCTCTGCCGGCAGCGCCGTCCTGCCGCGGGTCTGTGAGCCAGGGAGCAGGGAAATAAATGGGGGCACAGTCAGGAACGCGGGAGCGCGGGAGCAGGGGCCGGGACGCGGGAGCAGGGACGCAGGGGCAGGGACAGGGACGCGGGAGCAGGGGCCGGGACGCGGGAGCAGGGGCAGGGACGCGGGGGCAGGGACGAGGGAGCAGGGACGAGGGAGCANTCTGACAGAAGTCCAGGACACAGAACTAGGTATAATGGATTTATAAAGCAACTGCATGGCTCTCCCTGCAGAAGCTCCTTACAGCCTGTCCATGCAGGATGGATCTCCTGAAGGATCTCTCTTTGCCAGCAATCCTTCCTAGCTAAAATCCAAGCCTGCCTACCTGGAAACTCTCTCTGCCATCTATTAGGGATAATCATTCCCGCTAGAATTCTCAGTTTTCAGCCTACAGGATACTCAATCCCACAAAGACTCACCCCAAGCTCATCCTCATCGGAGTTGTCGAAGATGTTGTCGAGGTCGTGTAGGGACGGGGCCAGGTCGGTGACCTGGGTGAGGCTGCCGGAGCCGGCTCTGCCGGCAGCGCCGTCCTGCCGCGGGTCTGTGAGCCAGGGAGCAGGGAAATAAATGGGGGCACAGTCAGGAACGCGGGAGCGCGGGAGCAGGGGCCGGGACGCGGGAGCAGGGACGCAGGGGCAGGGACAGGGACGCGGGAGCAGGGGCAGGGACGAGGGAGCAGGGGCAGGGACGCGGGGGCAGGGACGAGGGAGCAGGGGCAGGGACACAACAGCACTTCTGCCCAGCAGCACTGAGCCCCTCTGCTGTGCTGGAGCCTTGCAGGCTGCTCAGCAACCACCGAGGGGCAGCCGGGAAACAAGGAAGGAGCTGCTGCTCATTTAATATTCTAAAAAATATGTAATTGTTTTTATAAAATAGACAAGGAAAATCACGTTTTTTCCATCTTGGGAGCTGTCTGTAGCTCTGATGTTACAGACGAAAGTTCAGATGTGATTTTTCCCTCCAGATGTTATAGCATATGGGTATTTTTGCTTTGCAGAGTGAATCAAAGAGCTTTAACTCACCAGTCTTAGGAGCAGAACTGAAAATGGACATGGCATCTTTTCCATCAGGAACTGGCGTGGAATGGCCCGCTGGGGGGATTTCCTTGGTACCAATCCCATCTTCTGACTATACAAAAAATCAAAGAGATTTTATGGATATGAATTTAAGCTATGTAAGAATAAATGTCTTCCTATGTCCAGCCAGACTCAGGGGTCTGAGTTAAATGTAAGATTTACAAAGGATTCCATGGACATCATTCAGCTCTGACAGCCAGTCCAGGTAATTAACCACCTCAAATCCTCCAGGATAAAAACATCTTTTAGAATGTTTGCTTGCACAGCCAGGCACTGAAACAGCTCCATAAAGGATAAGATACATAAGGAGCATCATGCAGGTGACAATAAAAAAAAAAATTAAATTATATAAAAATATAAATGTAAATATAAATATATATATACGTCTGATTTTGTTCTGTGGAACAGGCTAGTGTCTTCCAGAGAGCTGTAGCGCAAACGCTGTGCTACAGGATAAATCCCACAAGAACATTAATGCCAGGGACTCTGGATTTACACCTTACCTTGTTCTTTTTCAAAGGATCTTTCTCAGCCCCAAGTTTGCATTTTTTATTGACAGTGAAGCTGTACTTGATGTCTCCATCTTCGAAGGTGTAAGGATCACTGGTGTCTCCCCAGCCTTCTCCAGGGGGTTGTAGTAGAGGCAAGGGGTCGAGATAGTTCAGGGTCTGCACTGGTTTCTGCTCTTCCAAAATTTTAAACCGTTTATTAGGTTGTGCTAAGAGCCTGAAGTGAAAATAAACAAGCAAAGCCACCATGAAACAAAACCAGCATGATCTGTAGCCATCACACAAACACAGCCCATGGCTCACTCCATCCCCCTTGATCAAGCAGAAATTTTTTTTTCCTCAAATAAAGGATATATTGGCTACATTTAGTATTAAATACCTTACTGTATTAAGACCTACTTTGGGACAATGAAAGAAGAATTAATTTTGCCACTGTGTAAATGAAAACATTTTCCAGCCTTCCTAGGCTGTATTTTTCAGGCTGAAACCCTTTTCAGCCTAGCAAACTCCATTTTAATTACCAAACCAAATGTTCTTTTAACTCAATAACTCTTCCTCAATTAATTTTTGCTTAAACATTTTCATTAACCACTCTCTCTGGTGCATTTTTAAAATGCATTATCAAAATGCTAGAGTAATTTTTAGGCCAGCATAAAATACAGAAATAGGTTACAAAGAGATTGATCAGTTCTTGTAGTGTCCAACAGAAAGCCAGATATGGAACAGGACAGCATCATGCAATAGTGTGTTTCTGTTTAAGTATTTGGTGTTATCTCCAGCATCTGTGATGGGGCAGTGAAGCCTTGGCAGTTTTCATTTGAAAACTAGAAATTAGAGTTTGGTGATGATTAAAACCCCCCAGCCCCCTGCTCGGTGTGCATTCTCACCTTTTCAGTGCAGTGCTGTCGGGGTTGATCTCCATCCTGCCATCATACCTCTCACACGGCAGCTCCGGCGGCCGGAACTCGGGGTCGTCACTCGAAGGGACGCTGTAGGTCCTCCACATGTCCACGGCCTCATTGCTCTGAGTTATGCCACAGTACAAGGCTGTCTCACTGACCTCTGCCATGAGAGGTAACCTCTGTCCCACCAGGACTGTCCTGTCATCCAAGCTGGGCAGTGGCTGCAGCTCCAGCCCGCTGCCATAGAGTGCTGGGTTCACAGGAACGGAAGGGGGGTCCAGGTTCTCCGCCTCCTGACCTCTGGGCTGGGGGCTCAGGGTGGGAGGCAGAGGGGAAGTGGGGGAATGGGGTGAATCCATAGGATTCATATTGATTTGCTTGCTTGGATTTCTAGCAGGTAGCGAGAGCGGCTTCTCGTATTTCCTGGAACTCGGGACTTCCAAAGCGGACTCCATCCCGGCCAGTCCCAGCTTCTGCCCGGACGTGTCCTGCTCCATGCATAGCTCTTCAGTCACCGAGGGCCGATGGTGAAATGGCATCAGGGGCCTTTTTTGCAGTTTCTCTCCCTTGTCCTGCCTCTCGGTGGTTTTGTGCTTTGAGGAGGCAGGAGGGGGCAGTGCCGAGGCCGCCGCTGTTCCCACGCCAAAGCCGGGCTGGGAGAGTGTGGGGGGCCGGCCCGAGGCACCGGCGCAGCGCTGCTTGAACACCTTGTGCCTGGAAAAGGAGCAGAAAGCACTCACTGCATGGGCAGGGCAGTTACCTGAGCTCAGGGGAAAGCCAAACCCAAAGAGCAGCACTGAGAAACCTCCTGGCTGCTCCTGATCTTTTAACACACTTAATTTCTGCCTGATGGAGGAAGTTTGAATAAATATTTTAAAATATTCAAAACAAAATAATGCAGTAACATACAATCCTATTATTGGCTTCATATGGCTCTTTTTGACTTTGCATCCAGTCTCTTTGAGACTGGAAAGCACAGGATTGAACTTCAGTGTTTCAGGTACTGCTAAACAGCATCTTCATCATACTGGTGATGGTTCCCAAGGATGTGACAACAGGGATATAACCCTGCCCATAATTTTATTGGTCTTTTTTGTTTTTCAGAGGGTTTTTGTTTAGCTGTTTATTTGATTTTATTAAGCTAAATAGAAATTGAAAGACATGTTTGTGCTTAACGTTGAAACCCGTTTAAAAATAAACACCATTTCAAAATGAATCACTCCATCCCTATTCTGCGAACAACAATGGGACAACAAAAACCCATTTATAAACATGTAATGTTCTTTTTACTTAAAAAGATAACCTTCACAAGTGAAGCAGACTAGATTGGAGACACCCAACCCTGTCTAAGGGTACGAACACGTCTTGTGCTTGCTGCCCCTTTTCCCTGGAAGCATCCACGCTGTGTGGGGTTATCCCAGCTCTCCATGGGGCTTTGCTGTTCCCAGGACACACTGCAGATTCCCTGCAGCAGCAGATGGCCTGTGGCTGCAATCACCCTAATGTGGAGCTAATGCCCTGGTAACCGGAGATTTGCCTTAAGCATGTTCTTGTAACATTTCATTGCCTTAATTCTCCGTCATTCACCATATTTTAACTGCAGAGAATTATTTCAGACATTCTGTTCCTTACACACCAAGCTGGGTCTGCAGGAGACTGAATTTGATGCTGAGTACCAGACAGCCCTTTGAGACTCCAGATCTGAGATCATATCTTGACATTTATCCAGTACATGGAATGGGCACAGAAATGACTAAAACAATTTCTATATGACCGTAGCTGCTCAGGTTCTGCAGCTACACAGAAAGTACTTATTGCTGTTTGAAATCAGGTACTGCCTTCATTTTAAGGATAATGTTTCCATTTCCCAGCTGCTGTGAACACCAACTCCAGCATGATGCAGTTATCACTGGAGGGATGAACAGACTGTGAAATTCCAAGTGCAGCTGAACCTACCCAAAGAATCAGGCTCCCACTGCCCACTATTGATTCCCCGTACTTTCCAGGCAGAGCTGGACCTCAGTTTTCCACAGGAAACACTTGGCATCCTGACAAAACATTTATCTGTTCCACATTCTTGAGTATATAAATAAAAACAATGTGTATAATCAGGGGGGAGGAGCTGCAGAAAGCACTTCTCACTTGGGATAAAGCAGGAAGTCTCCAGGCTGAACATTCCACCCTTGTAGGATGCACAACCCCTTCATCTCTTCCTCTGACTACATAAAGAAGAACTGCATGCTTAAGGAATAACTTCCTTTGGTAAAGATGCTTTTATCACCTATCTTACAAGTAGATGGTGACCTTGGGAATTAAGAATTTCAGTAGAAGTGTTCCACAGGACTATTTCACTGCAAACTGAGGGGATTCTTCTAGCCCTGTAACATCTCTCTGATAATTGTAAGAATGGTGCAGCAGAATTGGTGATGATGGTTTGCCCCTTTCCTGAGTGAAGAGTTCTGGGATTCTAACCACCCATCAGAGATGACAGACAATTTAATAACCTCCTAAAGTGTTTGTGTGAGTGAACTGTGAATTCTTTCTGATCCAGTGACAGTGGCTGACCAGGCTGCAAAGCTTTAATATTCTCTTGGGTGGGTTTTGGTGCCACGGCAGACTGACCAGAGGCACATGAAGTGATTTGTAGGGATGTTCTCCCTCTTCCTCCAAATATCAGGATGCAGATCCTGTCCTCTTTACCACAAGCTTTAACCACTTAACCAAAGGTTACAGCTGTGAAAAGCTGCAGGATGAGTTCATTGTGAATGGGAACTGTTGGAGTGACCCTGGCCCCAATACCATCCTTTTTCCACTTGGATTGACTCCTGCAAGTGGCAATGGGCTGAGATGCAGATTCATCCCCCAAACGTGATCACAGGCTCGATATTACAATTTCCTCTTGTCTCAGCTAAAGCGTAACTCCCTCCTGCAAGGGCACCTCTGTCTGAATTAAACAGGGCTCTCCCAATACAACAAATGTTCATTCTCTTCAAAGCTCACCTGGAACAAGAACAACTGACTCTTTGGACTGGATCCACAAAATCCCATGAAACACTATTGTTAGGAACTTCCTCTTCCAAATTTGCAGCTGTAATTTGATTCCTCCTGAAAAAGAGAAAATTATTTCAGTAATCACCACCTTTTGTAAAACAAAATTTAAAAAATGTACACGCATAAATTCATGTAAGCTCCCCTCAGATAAATTCCTTCCTTCTACCTGACCTTTGAAATAGACAGCAGATCCCTGTACTACTCCTTAAATTTACAGTTTGATTTATGCAGGAGGAAGGTCCCAGCTCTGCATCAGATAACTCTGTCTGGAGTCTGAGCACAAGAAACAAGGGGAAAGCCACTTAAACTGATTCTGGAAATTAGTCTGACATACTCAATGAGGAACTTGCATGGAAATAGGAAAGAATAAATATTTCAGGGCTCACCATGCTATGATACACTTTAAATCTCCAGTACTAAAGGCCTATGATACTAACATCAATTTATAGACCCTTGTCAATTGAAGTTTTAGTCCAACTCATGTAATGCTTTACAAATACTCCCCTTAGAGCCCTAAATATATACAATCTGTTCTGCAGTCACCCAGCTTTCAGTGTAGTAGCAACAACTGGAGATAGAAGCTGCCATCACTGAATCTGAGAGCACTTGGCTGAAGGCACATCCTCTGGATGTGTGGCCTCAAGGACTGGCACAATCAGGGTACACAACTGCAAATACAACGGGAAGTGTCAGGAGCTCTCAGCTGAACACAGTGACAAATTTTCTTTGATAATACAACATTTTCCTTGATAATGCCATTTGGCACCATTAGTTCTGATTACCAACAAAGGAATCCTGTAAGGAATAACATTAAGGCAAAACTATGACAATTTTAACTGCCTATTTTGTGTTATAAATAAGCAAAGCACGAGGACTGCTGCCATACTTGGACTGTGCCCTGTTGAGGATGCATTCCTTCCACACACGGTGAACCATACGGTTGTGAAATTTTGGAGTAATCTTGCTTGATTTCTTTGGACTGTGGACACTGACTGTCCCTTCCTGCACAGCTGGATGGCTGATGCTGCTCTGAGAGCAGCCACTTTCTCCTGCAAGAGAAACGAAGCATTAATGTCAGAGCTGTTGTTCATATTCACAGCTGATTTTTTCCCTGGAAGTCTCTAAGCAGGCTGCTGACTACACAGATGTGCACATTCACTGGGGAATGCTCAGAGCATCCTTACAGAACACATTTCAAAGCAACACTTCCTTTGAGGTAACAGAGGTGGCACTGGGTTGTACCACAGACACGGGCAATGGAGTTGTGATGTGCTGCACCTCAGGTGATGTGATACACTCTGTATATTACATATATCTATATGTATACATAAAAATATACTCCCTAATAAATGGAGGTACTTTAGATAGCCCCTACAGCCCCGGGTTGAATCACTAAGAAATAGTGCAGACAGAGCTTTTTCACAATTATCCTGGACATTAAACTAGTCTTTGGTGAGTTGCTTTAAAGATGAAATTTATTATAATATAGATGGTTCTAAAAGCATCTATTAAGAAAACTAATAATTTATGTAGGCTATTTCAAAGCAAGGATCAGTTCCTCAGTATTGAACCTCACTGAGGAAATGAATGGATCACTAATGCTTTCCTACAGACATGGGCTGGGAGAGCTGGGGGTGTTCATCTGGAGAGGAGAAGGCTCTAGGGAGACCTCAGAGCCCCTTCCAGGGCCTAAAGGGGCTCCAGGAGAGCTGGAGAGGGACTTGGGACAAGGGATGGAGGGACAGGACACAGGGAATGGCTTCCCACTGCCAGAGGGCAGGGATAGATGGGATATTGGGAAGGAATTGTTCCCTGGGAGGGTGGGCAGGCCCTGGCCCAGGGTGCCCAGAGCAGCTGGGGCTGCCCCTGGATCCCTGGCAGTGTCCAAGGCCAGGCTGGATGGGGCTTGGAGCAGCCCGGGACAGTGGAAGGTGTCCCTGCCCATGGCAGGACGTGGGGATGGGATGAGTTTTAAGGACCCTTCCAACCCAAATCACTCCGGGATTCTGTGCCAATTCTTTATAATATGCTTGAGTTGAAATACCAGAATCAAAACTGGCTTTGGTGAGATTTTCCAGTTGAGATCTACACCACTACAGAAATGTCCAAGAGCTTATCACCAGTAGATGTGCTGTTAACACAGCATACGATATTCTCAGTATGTATTTTCTGTATGATTATCAAAGAGATAACAAATGAAGATATGACTTCAACGTGTTTGAGAGCCTGAAAACTCTGCACTCCATTCCTCCCTGTGATGCAGAAGCCTTTCCCCGCTATTGTATGAGCAGATGCTTCCCTTCCTGCCCTGCAATGTGCTCGTGTTCAGCTGAACTGAACTCCAGCACATCCATCCTGCCAAGCCCGAGCTGCAGCAGCAGAGGGAGCTTTGGGTCCGTGTGGCCTGGGCACCGAGTCCCTGCTCTGGGCTGGGCATGGAACAGCAAGGAGGGATGTGCTGCATTTTCACAAGGTCACACCAGGGTACAGAACACTTCGTCCTCCTGCCTGACGCAATCCAAGCAGCCTCAAGTGTGAAGTGCCAAAGGGACTCTGCTGCACACCACTGCAGCTAACAGGGACTCCTGCTGCTTGCCACCAGCTGACTTGCAAAACACAGCTTCTGAAATGGTGCACGAGCTGCCTAACCCTGCATCTTCTTTCATTCTTCGTGTTACATATTTCTTTCTCCAGTTAGATCTTCCCTGACTATCTTTTTGTAAAGTCAAACCCTGAAATCCCTGGACGTGCTGAGGCTTGTGGCTCTAACTGTGTATTTCACTGGCTTTCTAAGGTTCTCCAACAGTGGGAACTTGACAGATGATCAAAAAAGCAGGTCAGAACTTCAGAACTGGCAAATGTGCCCTCCTTTACAGAAGGGAAGAAGGAATGTGCATATATAGACAAACATCACGTGCACGTAGAGGCACCACGTGCATCAACAGCAGGAGGAAAACAAGGAAAAGGAGAGAAGGGAAGGACAGGAGGCATGAGAGGATAACCAAGGAGCTACCAGGGCTTTCAGGTTACATTGGGGTACATTAATTGTTGCTTTCTCTAATTATGTAACATTTTTATACTATACAGTACAGCAATATACAGTGTGAGCCAGAACTGTATAGCAGGCAAAACCACTTTGTTCTCACACATTGACACTAATTTTTATCCATGAACATTCCTGACACAGTCCTAGAACACACACAGATACCTGTGTCAGGTGATGGTACAATGAGTGGAGGACATAGCAGCCCCTCACCAGAGGCCACCACACAACCCCTGCGGTCCAGACTGGTTCCACTGGTGAAAAATGCCATTCCTCAGTTCCAGCAACAATTTGTTTTGTTACATACTTTAGACACAACCATGGAAAATATGATTAAAAGAGAACTGAAGAGATCATCTAGTCCAGTCCTTGCTTTAAAGCTGGATCAACATATTTAACTAATCCGTGTCTTAAAAACAACCTTATAAAATGCCCCCACCAAAACCCCCAAAACCCATCACCCCTCTGCAAATGGAACTTCTGCAGCTTCCCAACAGCCAGTTTATTCCAACACTTCATTATCCTTCCTCAGAGCAAGTTTTTCCTCGTGTTTAACCTAGTTTTGCTTTGCTCCCATTTAGATTCATTACATACTGGTTGCAGAGAAAAGCCTATTTTTTTTCTCCTTCAAATTCCACTTCTCTAGACTAAACCACCTCAATTCTGTCCATCTTTTCCTGGAGGTCTTGTTTGCAAAATCCAAGATCACTCTCACTGTCCTTTCCTGGACTGCAGCCAGTTTGTCCACATCTTTAGGTGCTCAAAACTGGACATGGCACTAAACCCACATTTTCAAAAGTATTGGGCAGAACCAAAGTGTTATTCCTGTGCCTCACACTAATCCAGTTTATGGATCCCATTAGTGATTCTGGACTGCATGGCATGTTTTTCCAATCCGTTTCTCCAGTTTTTCAAGGTCTTTTAAAATGGTTTTTGATAAAAAAGAATCTTTTCATTGTTTGCTGGAGAGGCACCCCTCTGATATAAATTCATACTGCCCTCGAACAATAGCAGAGATCAAACAGAAGCTGTGACTGCCAGATTGGACAACATGAACACTTTTTTGAATATTTATAAACTATCATTTATATAAATAGATTCCCCTTTGTGATACTGTACAAGTTTAACAGGGTTCTGAAAAATTTAAAAATACAACAGCACATTAAAATACGCATCAATACTTGAATAGAGATTGTTATTTAAATGTTGATTGTATTGCTTCAATTAGTTATTAATTGGCTTTTTGCTTATTTTAACTCTCAGTTCCTTTGAGAAACACAATTCCAAGTGAATTTACATCTCACATTCTGACTTTTTAGCAGTAAATACTAAATACTTTGATTGTCTTCATCTATAGGCTCTAATCATGGACAAGTGAATCCAGACACATTTTCCTTGGCTTTGCATCAAGGATCAAAGGTTTGACTTGATGATCTTAGAGGTCTTCTCCAACCTCAACGACTCTGTGATTCCAAGACTGACCCTGTTGATGTGACAGAACTATCCCACAAAGTCTAAGCTTGGGAGCTCCTCAGTGAGGGTATAACAAGGGTTCTTTAGCCCCATCTGGCTGCACAGTCTCACAGAAACTTGTAGGTCCTTTGTGTCTTTGACACTTCTATTGCGCTGTGAAATCGGACAAGTGCTTCCCAACAAGTTCAAAACATCTCCAAGTTGGAGTAGAAGGTTGCCCAGTGGTGAGAGGTTTGTGTGTTCCTTTGCAGCACTGCACACAGATGTACCCACAGAAAAGGGAGCTGAACCCAATTCACCCCGGTCTGTGTAAAGGGGTGTTCACAGCACTGGCTTTCCTTTAGCACAGGCCTGAAAATCCTCCCCTAACATTTCTCCACTGCCTGCCTTTACCCTGCTCTGTTCACACACACACTCCTCAGGAGCTAAGCAAAACCCAGCATCTGACTCCATCTCCCCAGCCCACGGCTTACCCATAACAGCCTGCTCTGGAGAGGTGGGGGGAGTCAGGGGCATCCCACAGGTACTGGCAGGATCCTTCACGCTTCCAAGCCCCTGCTGTCCCACATTTATATGGCCTGCAGCACCGGCAGCATTCTGTGGCATGGGGATGTCACTCTGGGAGATGAGAACAAAGGCAGAAGGATACACCATCCTTACACCCCCTGCAGAGAGATGGAAAACCACAAGTCTTAAACACACCCGATAATATCCAGCAACCACAGCTACTTTCACTTGTTTTCAATGTCAATTTGACAAAACTCACTATCTGAAATACAAAGAGCTAAGGAATTTCCATGCTAATATACATCCAGCCCTCTGTAACCAGTACAGAGCTGAAACAAGTAGCTCAATCCAGTGAATAATGGCATGAGGGATACAGGGAGTACAAAAGCTTGAGGCGACAGAACTACTCAGATGTTCTGGTGTCAAGAGAGCTACAAGAGAATACGGGAAAATTATAATGGCTGTTTCTGATTAATTAGATTTTTTTTTCTTTTCCAAATCATAAGGAGGAAAATAATCCTTCAGGCAGAATATTGAAACTTACCAACAATGACTTCAACTGCCACAGGGAAATCGTTGTCATATCCCAGCTCTTCCTCCTCTTTCATGCCTTCCTTCTTCTTCAGCACCATGGGGTAGAAGTACTGCCACTCCTCCATCAGCTTCCGAGTGGCAGGGTCTGACATCTTGTAGGACTGGCCCGTGAGGGTCCCATTCAACCCGTAAGGACTCACCAGCACTGCAACACAACAAACAGCAGCCCTGAGGGTGCCAGCAGCACTGCAGGACAGCAAACAGCAGCCCTGAGGGTGCCAGCAGCACTGCAGGACAGCAAACAGCAGCCCTGAGGGAGCAGCAGCACTGCAGGACAGCAAACAGCAGCCCTGAGGGAGCAGCAGCACTGCAGGACAGCAAACAGCAGCCCTGAGGGTGCCAGCAGCACTGCAGGACAGCAAACAGCAGCCCTGAGGGAGCAGCAGCACTGCAGGATGGCAAAAAGCAGCCCTGAGGGAGCAGCAGCACTGCAGGACAGCAAACAGCAGTCCCACAGCAGGGCTGCTCCAGCTGTGGGTCAGCAGTGCCCGCCTCCGGCGCCTGCGGAATGAAGGATCTGCCCCAGGGAAAGCCACTGCAACTCCCAGTACAGGTGTGAATCCAAACCTACAGCACTGCACTGCTCCTGCACAGCCCCTTCTGAGCTAACACAGGACCCTGAGGCACTTTGGGTTGATAATTTCCACAGTGAATGAATTTCCAGCAATCCCAGTGTACTGAAACAGCACTCAGGGATGAATACTCATGGAAAGAGCAGAGGACAGGAACATTTGAGACTTCTCAGCATTAAAAAGGAGAGATAATACACAAAGAAGAGTCACAACAAATACGGAAAAATACTTGCTTAACGACAGGTATTTCCATTCTGACTCAATTTTGCTTTTAGTTGCATTTGATTTGAGTCATGAATTCAGCTCACTGAAATAAAATGTATGATTGAAGTGCCTGAGCCTCTGTCAAAGCTTTACATTTAGACACAAAATGTTTTTCAATAAAGCTTCTATAAATTAACATCTCTATAAATGATCATTTCATGTGTCTCCGGGTGTTTTTTTACTCTACGTTGAAGTTTACAAAGATTTATTGCCTTAATTGCTTTGAAATTATAATTTCAGACTGTAGTAAAGACAGCATAACTCAATGACTCAAAATGCTTAAGTCTTTTTCCTTTTTTTTTTAGAGCATCACATGAAAATTGCATTATGAATTTACTAAGCCATCAACTTAACTCTGTAAAATTCTAATTTCTTACACTGGTAAATAAATAGTCACAGATATCTCAAGTTTTTCATTGTTTCTGCTACAGTTTTCACACCCACCCACCCCTTGTTTTTAAAATAAAACAGTAAACAGTTGCCAATGTATGAATGAAAAGTGGTCCTGAAGCAGATAAGCTCAGTATTTGCATCCACATAGGATTCACAGAGAGACCGTGTCAGAAAATCACACGGGTGCACTGACTTTCTTATATATTAAGTTTTTTTAAACAAAAATGATGGATTTGTTTGGCACGTGACGTTAACAACGATGTGAATGGATAGAAAGCTCTGGAGAATCATTCCCATACGGGTCATGTCCCGGGAAGCTCGCTACCTTGGAAGGGCGAGGGGGAGGACTGGGCCATCTGGATGTGCTCCTCGGTGATCAGGTAGATGGGCTGGTGCTGGGCTATCTCCACGCTCGTGCACACGTTGCTCTCCCCGTGCAGGAAAAACGTGAAGGCACACGACAAGTGTTCGCTGCGGGAGAGGGGAGACAAAAGGAAACATTTATCGGTGTTAATGGGCTCCAGGAGGGAAATTCAGAGCCTCGGCGGCCAAGCACACACCCTCCGGTCCTGTCCTGAGGCTCACTGCCTGGCTGATAATCATGTGACAGAGGGACCTGTCACCGGACAAATAACTGACAATGTTGGCAACTGTCTCATAGATGTGTTTCCCTACTTCTTTCAATCGACAAATTCATTACAAATAAAGGGATTTTAACCAGAACTCAAGCAGTAAAAATAGGGATCTTCAGAAATTCTTCAAAGTTCACCCCACAACGAGGTCCAGCTGAAAAGGAATAACAAAGGAATAGGAAAGATGTTTGCCTAACACCTCATGAGAATCTTGATAAAAAAATATAAAAGCACGTGAATATTACAGAAAGTTGTCAACAACCTAGGGTGAACCACGGATTTGCCACTGCTGACCAAACTTAGCTTGAAATGAATGGTACTGAAAATGTTTTCACTTTATGCTACCCATAGAGTGACTCCCATCACAGCTAACTATTTGCTTAAATATTCCTTGCTACAAAGCCACAAGAAAAAAGAAAACAAAGCCCATTTCATGTTTTTATCATCATTTTAATCAACTAAAAATGTACGGAGCTGCAGTAAGTGTGCGGAGATTTTTCTGTCCAGTTCAAGAGCTGTGCACAGCTTTATGGGTGTTGGCTTTGGCACTGGGCCAGCCCTAATGGGACCTGTGTTTCACACACAGCTCTCAATGCCCGCACCAAGAAAAAAACCAGAGGTAACTACAACCACTTCACTTTAGTGTTGAAGTCAACCAACTGCTCTGCTGCTGCTGCCAGTTGATTCTAAGCAGGCACCGATGGTCTAGAATAGGGAGCTGCTCTAATCTCACTAAATCTCTGAATGATTCCACATATTGGGCAGAATAACTTGTCATTCTGTACCCCAAGTTACTCTTCTGTGAGCCTCAAATCCTACCACAAAAAGAGAACAGAAGAAAAAGTTCAGCTGAGAAGAATCTGGAGAGCAAAGGTTACTGAAATGACAGGTAACGGCTGTACTGCCCTGGTGCTGCTGCCCACGATTCTGAAGTACTTTGTAACAATAATTCCACTAAATACAAGGTTTCATTATGTTTCAGTTTTCACAAAGGAAAGAAATTTCACTACCCTCAGTGTTGAAGTAGTAAATTGATCATTAAGTGACATGGGGGTGAAGGGAGGGAACAGGACATGGGACAAAATGGGTTAGACTGCAGGTATTTCTATGCTGCCCCAAGAAGAGAAGCAAATCAATTAATGTAATAAAACCCCCTGAACAATGGATTTCTGCACATACAAGAAATACAAAATTACAGCAAAGTCCAATTGTTTAATCAAAGCTCATTAGTTTTCTTACACAGGGTGAACACCTTTAATATAAAGAAGGTTTTAATAACTAAAATGCGCATGAGAAATCTGGTGTAAGAGCAAGTGAGGATAATGTCTGCAGAGAGTTCACGTGCAGCAGGTCAGCATTTCCCAAGCAGAGAGCAAAGCTGTTTGCCAAGCAGTGATTTTCAACTCCTGTCTTTAGGACACTATACAGAAACACCCTGGATTCTGCAAGCTTCCTGCAGGATTTGACTGTAGGTGTTGCTTGGCTGCTATTGAACTGAAGGGAAAAAATTGGGACATCCAGGGACCCTTTCAAGTGTCTTGCAAAGTGGTCTGACGTGAACAAATGTGCAATCTTATGCAACACTTACAGCTACCCATAAACACCGTGAGGATAAGGAATACACCAAATCAGACCCTGAAACACAAAAGTTTCGTTTGTTTTAGGAAGGAAGGCAGTGCATGCCATGAACTTTCAACTGAGAATCACCTAACACCAGAATTAGTAATTAAGATCAGAAAATTAGATAGCTTCAGACTAAGAGTACAGACAACTAATTGTTGGGGGGAAAAGTATACAAATACAGTATCAGCCCATTTCTCTTCTCTGAATGCCAGATTAAGGAATAACAGTAATGAATGTTACTGCTCACGCCCAGCAATAAGGACTTCATCAGTGAAAGATGGAACACTTCTAGCACTGGTTCCAAATTAAATCAAGTGCAGCTCTAGGAAGAGAACAGCAAAGGTTGGTCAGTCCAGCAGTGCTTTCCTTCAGACCAGAGCTGGTGGAGCTGCTGGCACAAGCCCCTCTGCCCAGCAGGTCTGACTCCAGCCAGACCCTGTGTCCTGCTGCCCTCCCTGGCTCCCCACCAGCTTTGCCAGGGAAAAGGCACTGACACACAAGTTAAGCTCCCTCTGGTGCCAGCCATTGCCATAAGCTCAGCTTTCAAGACCAAAAATAATAAAGATCAAGGCCTGGGGACTTCCTGCAGTCTCCATCAGCTCCTGGCAGGCCCCAGGTGAAAGGCTTCCTTTAGTAACAAATAAGAATCTGATTTGAGCACACACTGCTGGGCTGTGTCCCACTCTGGCATGTGCTCCCAGGCTCCTGACATTCCTGTCTGCAGTACAGCTCACACCATTCCTGAAATACCAGCCCGAAGAAATCACTGTGAGTGATTTCTGGCTACAATGTGAGCCAGATCTTGGAATAAAACTCGAGTGGAGAAACCTTACCCAGCCCCAAGTAGCCAGCCCTTCACACAGCCCCAGCACAAGGCTGTACCCGATCCACCACTGAGCTCCACTGCACATCCAACCTATTCACATGAAATATAGCTCCAAAACACACAAATTTTTCAGGTCCTCACTAGAGTCTTCCAACATTATCAATATCCAGTTTTCCTACTCTTTGCACCAACAAAAAGCTGAACACAAAATGCAAATCAGACCAGGGTTCCTAAAAACATGCAGCACCATGTTCAGACTGATTTTTTGTTTTATTTACATTTATTTCAACCCAGTTGAAAAACTGGAGCTGACAGGTTTTTGAGAAGCTGCTCCACTATCTCTGCAGGTTTTTAAACATCCTCATTTCTGTACTCTTTCTGATCAAATGATAAAACTATCAGAAACTACCAGAAAGGCACATGAAATGGCTTCCAAAGTATCTCCCTACTCCCCAGAGTCTGCTGGAATACCTCGAGCTGCCAGCTCAGGACAAGTACAATAATACAAATGTTGCTAATTTTGCACAGCTGTGCTGTACATTCACTTTGCACACATTAATGAATTACACCAGGAACTAAGGGCAGTTGGAGGCATGGTTTGAGTCAATGCTCCTACCCAGAGGCAAGGAAGAAGGACAAAAGTGTGGCAGTAAGGTGACATCCTGAGCAAGCCACCAGCCATTCCTGATCCCAGCAGGGGAATACAACATGCCATATATTCCCTACAAAAATTCCAAATCAGAAAACTGAACCAGACTGAAGCATCCAATGCATCAGAAAAAGAAAGCTGGGGGCATTTAAAATTATTTATGCCTTGGGTGTGGTGTAAAGTGAAAATGCTCAGCCACGTGCCCATGAACTTAGCTTGAAATATATTCCAGCTGGATTAATTCAGTATTAACCCTATTAGGATTTACTCTACCAGTTAAGAGTCTGAGGTTTGAATTTCTTCCTTTTCTGGCTTTTTTCAGGCACACAACCAATGCCACCAGAGACAGTGGCAGCTGCATCAGTTTTCCACGGGAAACTTTCAACACAAACTTAAGCAAGACCTCTTCTTTTCATCCTGTTTTATAGAAATTATTTTAAAGAGTGCAAATCTGTAACAGTACTCTGGTCACACTATGCAGGAACTCTTTTTTACCGGTACTTTTTCAGAAACCTTCCTTTGCTTTCCAGGTGCCTGACGGCTGCCTTGGTTAGGATGTCATCTCTCCCAAAGGAACATATAGAACATATACAGAATATCTGTTATTTCCAACTCTGGCTGCACTAAGGCTGAGGTGGGAGAAATGCTGAGCACTGTGGCCTTCAGCCAGCAGAACACTTTGGCACATACCTTCAACAATATTTCCACTACATTCACTGAGACCTATGTGCTAAAATTAAAACAACTATTTGAATAAGAGGCATCTATTAACAGAAATACAGAGAAATAGCAGTGTCACATAATCTTTTGTAACAAAAGATCTGTCTCCTTTTAACTATTGCAGGTATTTTTTTTTTCTCCATAGCACAGAAAAATCCAGCCTTCACTTTGGCACCTAATCACCTGCAGCTAACATTAACTGTCTTTCAGGTGTTTCCTCTGGGATCTCAATTAACTCAAATAACTTCTGAGATGCCTAAAAATGTAGCTGGATACCTTGGCAATCTAATATTTAGGACTTTTCGTAATCTTTATGAATGCCAATTCCTCAGTTATTATAAATGACTTAAAGAAAACAACTTTACATTAAATGTACTTACATATAAAAATCAGATGAGGATTATGAAAACCTGACTATGCTTAAACTCCACAACACTGGCAGAGAAAGGAGAACAACTGATGGATTCAGGTGTTGTTTTCATTTGCTGGGAGGTTTAGATAAATACCCAGTGGAACCTGTGCTATTCTGCATTCAAACTGTACATGAAAAAAATGCCAAATACTGCAATTCCTAGCAGAGTTTGGAATGTATGTACTAAATGTATGTACTAACTTGTATAAAGCCAAACTGCACCCCACAGATTTCAAAATACACCACAAATGTGGAAATCAAAGCTGCCAGTAACAATTACTTTGGGATTTGGGGAAGAAGATGCTACAAAAAACCTTAATTGAACACAACCGAGTTTTCTCCTTATTAGAGGGATATTAAAACAATAGTTTTATGGTATGAATGTTGTCATTATTATTTTAAGGACTTGAAACCATTCCCTGAAAACCCCTTGCTACCATGCAGTGCACAGTGCCCAAGCTTGCTTTGTCCCAAACACAGCAAACTCCTGACACACCTGGCAAGTGCAGTTGGGAGCCAGATGCCAGGACTGACACTAGAGGTTCCTTAGAAAAACACAGTGAAAATTTAAGAATCCTATATTTGTACATATCAGTCCTATTTTTAGAACAATTTCAGGGCTGAGCATTTTTTAAATACTTATTTCTCCACAGAAGAGCTTGAGCTCCCATCCCCTGCCCTCCAGGCTGCTGGCAACCTCTTGTTTCTCCCTTACTTTATAAGCAGTTGTCCATAAAGCCACTGACTGAGCACAATTAATTCTATTTTATGAGCAATAAATTGTATGGCTGCTGTAATTCTCCTCAAAATTAAGGTTGGGATCTGAAAGCCCTCAAGTTGCAGTTACCCCAAAATAGCTTCATCAAGTCCGATGTCAGAAAAGAGGCAGCAGCAAAGGCACAGGCATTAGGGAAACAGTCAAATCACTCGTTTGATGTGTACTACAAAAAAGAGGGCATGGAAAGGCAAACTTGAAACAGAAGAGTAAGTGAGAGCAAATTAAATAATTTCCCTCAAAGTTGCTAAAGCAACAGGACAGGAGCAGGTCACAGTGGGGTCTGGGCAGGAGATGGCAGCACCTGGACACCCCTACAGTCAGTAACACTCCAACACCACAGTAAATTAACAGTCCAGTATGAAAATCACCTCTTCTTAAGTAGTCTGGAAATAAATATCCCCAGAGAAGCCTGAATTTGAACAAGCTCCCACAAAGGGAAGAGAAGAAAGGCTGCCTGCTTTGATGTTAGAGAAGGCAGAGCCTCAGTTCCAGGGCAGAGTGGCCTTAAAGGTGCCAGTGCCCAGTTAAGGCATTGCCCTTAGCTGAGGGGAGGGATGCACTCCCAGAGCACCCAGATCCCCCAGGACACACCATGGTCCAGGGAGAAACTCCAGGGCCCCACCAGGCCACTGTGTTAGCAGAGAAAGCTTCCTCATATACACTAGGAGCAGCAAACAAAAAAAGGCCAGGCCATTTTCTGGCCCTTAGGGGAAATTGCACGTTCAAAACCACAACTAAACCTAGAAGGAAAGCATTTCCAGGCATGAGACAATTCCAGAGTTTTCTGGACACCACAGCCTCCCGACAGCACACGGCCGCCATTTCTGCACCAGGCATGGGACCCCCACAGCCGGGTTCTTTCCAGACACAGATCCACCCTGAAATATGGAAACACCAGCCTGGAGCCTGCTGGATGCTCTGGCACTCCACACATCAATCCCTGGGGAGCAAAGACTCCCTGCCCCACTGGATTCAGCGTTCTCTGTGTGCTGGAGCCAGAGCAGGGCTGAGGGCTGACACTGCCCTGCAGCTGGAGCTTGTCCCAAGGCTAACAAACACCCAGCTGAAACCAGGTGGGGCAATTATTTCACTGTATCACAGCACCTGAAACAACTTTTCTTCAGGTGAACACACCTCTGGCTCACAAGCAAGGGAAACTGATGCCTGCTTACACACCTCTGCCCAAAGTCACTAATTTTTGTATGGCACAGAGTAAGAATAGGGGAGGCCAAGCTGCAGATTAAATCATATTGCTTTGGCAATGATGCCTTGATGTCTCTTGATTTTGTTCTCTCTTTCTCTGCCCCAACTCAAAGAAATAAAAACAAGAGGGGGGAAGAGAGCATCAGTTCCCAGAACTACCAAGTCTTTAATAATGGTATCTTTAAGTCCATATGTTGTCTCACATATTCTGTTGGATTGTTTTTAAATGTATAAGATGCACACACAGAAACTTTATATACATATTAATTGCCTTTAATGTTTTTCCAGTGGTGAAGTAAAGCACTAAGATAACAGTTTCACAATGCAGCAAGCATTTAGATAACATTATCTAAACGCTGGCTGTGTTACAGACTTACTATCTCAACACTGCCTCAGTTGTCACCAGCAAAGCCCTTGCCAAGGCCAACACACACTTCACCAAGGAGATTCCCTCCCTGATCCCATCTCCCATCCTTCCCTGTGTGTAATGTATGCACAGGAAGAGCCACCAGCCTGGGGGACACGGGGGGGAGGTTATTCTTCCAATGGATCCATCAATGTGGAGTGGGACAGGGTAAGAACAGCAGCACCTGCACAAGTCCAGGGGTAATGCTGCACATCCCAGCAGCCCATTCTGAGCAGTAATTCCATTGCAGGATCAGTAGGAACAAGACCCACATCAGGTCTGTGCTGGAGGCAAGGTCACGTCCAGCATCCGTAACCTTCGATGGGAACACGGGACCAACTGCTCCCATTTCCTGCCCTGGCTTATCCCGATATCTCAAGCTGGGAGAGCTCCATGTTTGGGTTTTTGGAGATGGACTGGACTGTTTCCAGCACAGCAGAACAGGCTTGGCTGTGAGTAAATGACATGGTGACAGTGCTCCTGCTGAGGAGGAGTTTGCAATTCAGGGAAGCAGAGCTTTGCCCCACAGCTCCTGCAGGGAGGAACGGGTTCTGCAGCAACAGCCATCCCATGCTTGCCCTGGAAACTACACATAGAAATAAGCATATATTTACAGCGTATTGAAACAGTGTTTAATATTTGGTTCTGTTTTTATTAATGGATAATTTAAAGGTATAAGGAGCTCCTCCAGTGTACTGGCACAGAGAGATTCCCTTCCATGCACAACTGGAGTAGTTTCATTCCTGTGATCCTCAGTGAAGTACTACACCATAAGAGGTGAAAATCTCCCATAAATATTCACAATAAACCCTTATTTTTCTGTATCAAGTAAGTTTTGTGTGTTGAACATGGAAGTTTATTGATTTATTATTAGCTGCACATTTGCATAAAATATGACTTGCCAAAATAGGCTGGTTTAAAATTGTTTCCCACAATTTTTAAGATGAACAGAAGTCATTCCCAGACTGTTGATGGTTACTGAAAAAATAATCCAAAATAGCACCCTGAATAACTAAATCAGGCAGTAGGGCTGCCACGACCACTGCAATGTATTTCTTTTCTCTACATTCAGGGCCAAACCCTGCTCTTGATATCAGTTAATACTAAAGGCAACATGGAGCAAGAAGGAAGGCAAGTCCCTGGATCAAGGATAGCATTTACCCTCATCCCATACACGCTGAAACATGGGACAGGGACAGACAGCACAAAAGGTCGGTCAGTACATCTGCCAGTATGAAAATAAACCAGTCAAAGAGTACGGCAATGCAGGATTTTGGTTTTCATGCTGAAAGCTCAACCCATTTGAAAGAACTGTGCAGGATTCTCGCTCTGGAAACGGGCTGCGATCCATCTCCTGTGGGATTGCCGCCGGCAGCTCAAACCACAGCAATCCAACAGTGCTGCTCAGCAGGTGAGGAGCGTGTGCATCCTCCCACCAACACTCCAAAGTTAGGAACAGTTAAGGCATGTCAGCTTAGAAAAATCCTGTCTGCAGTAGATGAACAGAGGTTGTGGGGTAGATAAACAGAGCAGATCAACAGAGGCAGTTTCCCTGTAGCAGAAATTCAGGTCACTTAAAATTTTATGTGCTAAATTATCTTTTTAAAATAAAATCTGATTTTTACTATATCTAATCAATACCAGATAAAACTGGCCAAACCCAAAGGGTGTCCTGGATCTCTGAAACAAAATTCCTGCAGTGAAATCCCAGTGAACATTCCTCCCTTGGCAAAGGGATGGTGAGTGATGCATCAGCACTGTATCACACCGTGTAGCTCGAGGCACTGAGGATTACTGAGTCCATTATTTCTTCCATTTGTGCCACACGTCAGAGCAGTGCTGATTTAGAACTACAACTATTTTGAATTATTTAAGATGTCAGTACCAAAAAGTGATTCTGCAAGTTTATTATATTCATAAGGAATTAAAATTCATTGTGATGAGACACTGGATCCTTCCCTATTTAGAAAACACAGAAGTCGTTGTGACCATATTTCTACTGTAATAAAGGATATAGACTTTAAAATACAATATAAATGCATACCAAAAAAGAAACATGGAGGTTATTAAAGCTATTTTCAAGGTAATGCCAAAACAAACACATATTTTTCACTGGAAATTCTGAGCTTTTGAAGATATATGTCCTTAAAAATCAGGAACTTGCTTATATCTGTACCAGCATTACCAGGTATTCTGAAAACAATAGTACCAGCTGGTGAAAACTACAAAATGGATTATAATTAACTAGAAGATTGTCAGAATGGATGCAATATTTCTTGCTTTAGCATACTCAAAATACCAACACATCAGGAAAAATTGCACATAAAGCTTCTAAAATCCCTGCTGTTATCACCCTCCTGCCATCTCTCTCTCTGTCTGAAGCACTGTGTTGCCACACAGGGTCTGAAATGGGTCCTTCGGAAAATCGATTTCCATAAAAGATCTGATACACTTTCAAACAGGAATGCAGGCAGATAAGCTCATATTTTCAATGTGCCCCTTAACTTATGCATGGCACATGAATAAGTTACATGTTAGCTACATGTGGAATCTCCCAAAGAGCCCTCTTTTTGTGCTGTTAGTCTCAGCATTTCTTAAATACCATCCAGGCCTCAGAACTGTCATGAGCAGTTGTGCTCTGGAGATCAGGACTGAAAAAAATCCTTTTGAATATTAATAACCTCAAACTCCAGCACGAGCCTGACGAGCGCTGATGGAGGTTCTCCAACCAACTATTGCCATTTTTTCCAGCCTAAGGCATAAACTGACCTTTCCTTAACAGCTCGGCCCTGCGAAGTTTAAATGCTGAGTTCCCTGAAATGGAAGCTTTCTGTGGCAGTTTTGTCACAGATAACACAGCTATCAGTTACTCTGGCTCACAACTCCAGCTGTATGGTTGACTGGCACAATCAAAATGATTTGTCTGTGGGTCACAGACCCAAACAGAGCTGAAGCTTTGGAAAAAGGCTTCCCTCTACCCCTCATAAAGTGGGTAAAAATATTATCCTTTCTATTAAGATTTGTGTTGCACACTGGCCATCAGTGGGCAATTAACTTTATCCAAATTAAGTCAGCCCAGTTTTCAGTCTCACACCCGAACTGCAGTAGTTGTGTGTGAAGTCAGTGATGAAATCATGTTCAGCAGAGAAAGAAAAAAGGTATTTGACACTCGGGTATGGGGGAGTATCAAACCACATTTACACTGGGAGCTTCATTTTCATATATTAATGCTGCTCTAGGAGTAAAGCCACAAGTCATTAGTGATCCCTCAGTAATTGCTTTAGACAATTCCTGATTTTAATATGTCCTTGTAGCACAGATTCACTCAAAGGCACAGCTGAGTTTGTCACCAGTCTTTGCTCTGTGCTCTACTGTATTCAAAACTGCACATTAAAGAAGAGCATCAACATGGGATAACACAGAAATTTATTTGTAACAACTTATCAAAAATTACCTAAATTCTGTCTGGATGTATATCCCAATTAGCTCTGAAAGCTAGAAATTGAATGCATCTGATAATCTATTTTGGCTTGAAATGGCTTTGATCTCAATAGCCGTTTGTGAGACATGATTAGTCTAAAAGCCCCTGTAACCTGAATGAGCACTGTGACGTGGATAAGCACTGCTCTGTGTGTTTTATAGGGCTACTCTGTTATTATGTATGCAGAGTCTGAAAGGTCACATTATTTGTTTATGTAACACATGTGGTGTTCTTACAAATAACAACTCTGAGTTCCCAGTAACCAAACATTCCCTCGTGGGAACACGGAGCTGGAACAACCGCCCAGTGCTGTGCAAACCTGGCTAGGGAGACCTAAAAAAATTAAAAATATGGGAACAAAACCAGCTTCAATGCTCTACAAGAACCCTGACTAGATGCTATGAGGACAAGGGGAAATAGCACATGAACATCAGATCATTCTCAGACTGCTCATAGCATGGGGAAGAAAGTGAAGCAGACACTGCCACTTACTCCTGCTTCCACCACATGTTTAAATTAGGGAGGGGTTGTGTGCAGCTTTAAAATTATTTTATCCCAAATATTCCAAGATAATCAGATAGTTCTACACAGATGCTAAAAATGGAGCTCAAAAATAATGAAAACTTAAATCTCAAAAGGAAAAACGTGTTTCTTATAACCAAAGAACCTAATTTTCTCACAAGCAGCCAGCCTTCTCTCTCTCCCTGCTTTGTAAGTTAAGCAGCACTGGCATGGTAACACAGTGCACAGTAATTCACAAGTTAACAGACACCACAATTCATTTGCTCTCTCCCAATTTAAATTCCTGCAGTCTCAGTCACAGGGATGCTCTCCAGACGTGTACACAGGCTCTGTCACCACAGTCAGCAGCCAGAGCACAACCAGGGCGCGTCCTTTCCACGTCTGAGCTACCCAAATAAAGCCCAGCCCGTCAGAGGCTCCTCCTCTGCTCTGTAAGGCCAGCACTGCCTTGTTTTTGCTGCCTGCTAATGTAGGTTAATGCACCCTTCTCCCCACGCAGGCTGAGTGCTATTATCCAAAGTAGCATTATATTAGATTAGGGCCATTCAGAAAGGGCATTCCTGGAAAAAAATCAGCAAACCGAAGGGGAAGAAAGGCCATACGTCCATTTCTTGTTGTCATTAAGTCCACTGCACATGAAATTAAGTTTATCGGTTTCATTCGCAAAGCAAGTACATCAACAGGGGGAACTGTGGTTACCCAGTTTGTTCAACACAGAAATAAGAGGAAGAATATTGTTCTCAGAATCTCAAAACTATTAAGGCGGTTTTGATTTGTGCTGTTTACTTTGGGCTGCTTACTGTGAGCTCCTCAAGGGAAAAGGACAAGTAAAGCATTATATCGTGAGTTTTATGTCACAGATTGACACAGCCTTAAAAAGAAATTCAGACTCTCCAGGCATTAAATCCCTGTACCCACTTTCAGTGTGAGCAAAGTTTAGTTTTTCCAGCAGGTGAACACGAGCACTGGGAGCTCTCCAGTGAGGAAGCAGCTCTGCTCTCAGAACGTGGGAGCTGGGGACCTCCTGACCATCTCACAGCCATTTAAAAATGGCAACTGGAAAAGGGTTTGTAAGTGCTGCAAGACTTGATCCCCCTCTAAGTTCATTTCTTCCCACAAACCAAATCTTCTGATATCTTTACATGATTATAAACCTATAACAATAACCCAGCATTTTCAATTACAGAACACAAAGAGAGATGAATCCTGATGGAGAGCTTTAATATTCCTAGGACTTGCAGCTGAACTCTTAAATGTGGCAGGACAATAGCACTACTGCAAAATGAAAGAAAATAATGTTCAACTATACCTTGATAAAATTAAACAAAAAGCCAAAACCCAACCCATAAAATACTCCCCAAAATGACAAAGCAAAGCCAAGTGCCTAAATCTCTCCACATTTCCTCGCACAGCAAACCTTGCTCAAGCACCAAGGACCAAGCATAAAATGCCCTTCACACTTCTACTGAGCAGCACACGGTTTAATGAGCTACACAGAATGGAGACAAAGTTTTAAGAGACCTGAACCTCATTTTACAGCATGGTCTGAGAGAATATTTGTTCTCCTTTGCTGTACGGTGTGTAAAAGAGCCTGCAAAAGCTGTAAACACCTCCTAATACACACTGAAATTCGTGCTGTAAGCCTGCTGCCAGCTGTCCTTTAGGAGGATGGCTGCACAAAATTATTTTACATGCGTCCATTATGCAGCATGATCACAATTAATGGAATAAATTTTATGATTCAAAACAAATTAAGCAACATGTAGAAAATTCTAAAACCATGAAAAATGCATTAATTTATTCATTGCCATGCATTTGTGATCTTTCCACTTTCGGAGTACTGTTTAATTGACTAGTTTAGAGACCAATTAATCCCTTTACATTTAAGTCAATCACTGAATCCTCTCCAAATAATTTAGCTCCTACATGCTGCCTCCCATTTGTTGTCCCTGGAGAGTGACTGCAGTTGAAACAGGTGGCACACAAATCACATTTAAGAATGGAGAAAGAGCTGCACTAGCAGGGATATGAAGCATTACAGATGCACAACTCAGTTAACCATGTTCACTCTCTGATCTCCACTACTCCAGCTCCTAATCACATCCCAAAAGTTCGGGAGGTTTTAAATGACAATTGCAGGTCACATATAATTATTTTAATTTTTGTAGTTTCTAGTCCTCACCTACCTACGGCTCCTCTCTTCATTTCTTTATGAGGCACATGGAAATAATTCAGTGTCAAAGATAGGGAGAGGTGGATTTGTCACCAAGGAAATCATTCTTCAGGTGGGGAACAGAGGTATTGGACATAAAACCAGTAACTGCCAGCAACACAATCTTAAGAGGATGGAAAAATCCCAACATATTGAGGTTTTTTGCCTATTAAAACCACTGACAATCTCACCAGTACTGGAATGGGACAGGACATTTTATTTCCGCACAAAATAACACCTTAAAGGGTATCAGAATGAATGTAGGATTTCTCTATTTACACAATAAAATAAATCTGAAAACGAGCCAAGGAGTTCACCCCTTCTATAAGGTGCTCAACCAAGCAAAAAGCCTGAAAAGAAAAATTATTTCAACTAAGCTAAAAACAGCTCCTGAAACCACATGAGGCTCAAACAGAAAATAAGGAAAAGTATTATTTTTGTACATCAATCCAGATTGTTGGATTTTAAACATTTACATAGATATGTCATGAACAAGTTATCTGAAACCTAAAGACAGTATGTTCCAAGAACACAATGCAAGAAAAATCATGAGAAGGAAAAATAATTATTCTCATATCAAACGCAAGATTTCGTGTTTTCAGTTCCACCAAGTAATCTTATAATATAAATTATTTTCTCCCCAGTTTTCCTCTTGAATTAAAAAACCCAACCCCACCGCTGCAGAAAAACATTTCTGCAGTGAGAAGTATTTTATAGAAATGCCTGAAATACCAATTCTGTGTCCTGGCAGGACTGAAACTCCACCTGGTGCCGCCGAGTGAGTGAACCAGAGCTCTGGTGACCAACACGTACCCGCTGCGGGACACTGACACAGAGTGACCCTCAGAGAAAGGGAAGCCAGGATCTTGCTCCATTCTCCACCTCCAGCAGTTCCCGATTTCTCCATTCTGAGACCTGTGGGAGCCTTGTGCAAGCCCTCAGGGAGCTCAGCCTCTGTGAGCCCAGTGCCTGTGCCCTGGCCTGTGTTGCCATCCAGAGCGCTGACTCAGGATCTCTGCCAGGCCAAACAATTCCTGAGGCTGCAGCCATCGCTTTGTGCTGAATTCTCACCCACGGACAGAAACGAAATGCTTCAAACTTTCAGGCTTTTTCTGTGATGCTGCCTGTTAGTGGTGGCACAGGTTTGTTTGCTGTTCAGAATGACTTCAACCCAAACATGGAAACAAAATTAAAGAAATTGCTCTAAGAGCTGGATTAGCCTATGAATTACCAGGCAGAAACGACACTGCTCAGCCATGTGTACACAGCTCTCCACACGTGTAATGCTGAGCACTGTGCACAGTGCAAACCCATCGAGCAGTAGGAAAAAAGGTGCAGTTTGCCCTGATCTTCCAACCAGCCTCAGCAGACCCAGCACCGGAAGGGAACAGAACCACAAGGAAAAGCTGAGCTCCATGAACTCAGCTGTTAAAAGGTAAAGCAGCCAGGCTTACATGGACTCCGGAGTGTTCAAACAGTACAAGTTCACAAAACTTCTCCGACAACCCCTAAAACTTCATTATTTCTAACAGGTCAGTGAGATTTGGCAGGATTTTCCTCAAGGTCAGAAATATTCTCTTCATGCTTTCAATTAAATACTGTTAAATTTTGACTGAATTATAGGGTGAAGGAAAAGTAAATAACCACTTCCCAATTCTGGTTCTTCCTCCCTCAGCGTGATCACTTGACAGGCTGCCAAAATTTCTGAACATTCAAACTCCAGTGTGTGCTACAGCTATGACTGTTACCATCCTATTCCTGAAGGTTCCAGGAACAGGGGAAAACACTGAGTTACCAGTGAACGTGGGAGAAGGGAAACGAGTTAGACTGAAATCACAGTGATACCCCTCAGTGTAGTCTGCAGCTTCAGGATCCAAGTTTTTCCTGTCTAGCCCAGAGAAACTGTCTCACACTATAATTAATAAATGGAACCACAAGAAAAGGAGTTGTACACCCATTTCCTCTCCTCTCGTTTTTTAACATCAGCAAGAGTCTCTGGTAGCTCTTCAAATGTTGATGTCTGTGTTAGCACGCCCTCCCCTCTGTGCTGGGGACAACTGTGCAGCCCCACCCCATCCTCAGTCTGCTCTCCAGGGGGGTCTACCAGCACTGAGCTGTCTGCATCCACCTCTGCTGCAAAGGGAAGACAGCTGAGAGCAGAAAACAGGAATTTCTTGGTAACACTGAATTGCTCTTTTTTCACCCCAGGCACCTGAAGACAGGCGGAGCCTTCACAATATTGTTTACCTGACCTGAGAAAGGGAAGGCGGCTTCCTTTCAAAAATATTCTGGTAAATGGTGGGACTGCTCACCAGCCTGATCTCTATCAGGAAACACGAGCAGGTTTCTGAAGGTGTGAGCAGAATAGGCTGCATAATCTCAGCACTGTTCCCACAGAGATGTCAGGCCTCTGTACACAGGCCTGGATCAGGCTCCCTTGTTTCAGCACAATCAGCTACTGCAGGAGATACACTAACAGTTCCAGAAAAAAGGACATGTAATGCACGAGGGCAGGAGAGCAGAGAGGAAAGTCAGAGGGAAGGTTATTTATAGTGCGTGGGCTTTTGTGTGGAATAGGTTGGAAATGCTAAGACTGAAGATGAATGAAGTAAAGAACATGCAAATTATTTCACTCTTTCCTCAGTACCCAGGCTGCCCACCCAATCTACCATCAGCAAAACAAAAGCCTTCTTTGTTGATGCTCAGTGACCTATTCAAAAATCCCAGTGTAAAATGAGATGTTTCAGGTGCTGCAGAAGGTCTTGAAAAGCAGAGATGTCATTATTTACTGATGGCAAAGGTTACATCACACAAAAAGGTACCACCGAGGTCCTTCATTCTGTCTCAAAAACTTCCCAGACCTCACTGTCCTGGCAATGGCAGAACTGGCCTAGGAACACTCTCATCAAGAGAATGGTAGAAAGGTCAAGGCCATACTTGCATTTCATTCTAGAATTGAAGTCTAACATACAGGAGGGAATTGTTCCCCCCAGATCCACAGATTTAAGAGAACAGCAAACTTCAAAATGGCCAACATACAAGAATGCTTAAAAGTGCTATGAACATCACTCTGAAAGGAAGAGTATTTTCTTAGCACTGATTTGCTTTTAAATTATTTTTAAAGGAATTTATCAGAAAGAGAAGATTCTCTTAGTAGTCTGAGAAAAAAACTCTGAATGGATCTGACATTTTTGGGCAGGCAGAAAACACGAACTGTAAAATAGGCTACCAAGTTAAGGAGACACAGAACAAAGGAAAACATTAAGCTTGGAAAATATGTTTCTTTTTAGAGGGCGGAAAATCAAGATCCTTATTCTGGAAAGCGGAGCACAGTAGTTTTGTTAGTGGGGGTTTGCTATGTTTTGGATTTTTTGAGGTATAGATACTGTGAATGTAGATTCAGAGTAAGCCAAGTGTTTGCTGCAAAGAAAATCACAAGGAGTGCTTTACATCCAAGAGCAGGGAACGTGTCATGAGCTATAAAAGATCTGCTGCATTCCTGCTGGGAACTCAGCTTGCTCCACGCACCATTCCTACAGTTATGTCTTATTTTGTTACTCCTCAAAGAATAGACTGCAGAAAGCACATCCCTGGGAACTGCACCTTCCTCTTTGGCAGAGGAGACAAAATAAACAATCCCACTGTAGCACCTCTTGTGTCACTGATGGAATTGCCTGTTTGTATTTTAAACAGCACTGGCATAACAGAAATTAAAACTGCTCTTAAATAACAATGTACTCCAGTAAGCCCATCAATAGTGTAAACAAAAGGTTTTGAATGTCTTAAATCAATATTTAGCAGTGAAATACTTTTCACATACCTACACAGAGCAGAGAACTGCCACTTCCAACTATTAGTACTTTGCAGCTTCCTATATCCTGCAATAAATCCACATAATGGAAGCATGAAGAAAAATACTACAGCTCCTGGATGAGAGAAGCTGAAGACAAATCAGTTTAAAGAAAGCACCTGAACAACTGGCTTAAGAAATGTTTTCTAAGAAACAACATGTCCTGTTTCAGCAAAGAAAAAATAGAAGGTTCTGCCAGTATTCTACATTCAATAAAATGACTGCAACTTAAAGAGTGAAAAAGGTAAAACAAATACAAGATGCTAAAATTTCTCATTAAGTTAAAATGCTCCATTAAGTGACGAAGCAAAATATCCAAATAGAAGAAAACGTTTTCTGGTTCCCTCTCATCCTGTCAGCTTCAAGGACAAAATCCAAAAAGAGATGTAGGAAATCACACTTTAGCTACACCCATAAAGTCACATTGCTGTAGTTTAACTGCACCAAGGCAGAGATAATGGCATTGGTGCAGGAAACTCTTTAGGACGTGGCAAACACTGCGGACAGGAACACAGACAAGCAATAAACAGCTTCACACGGGGGTTTTGCTTCCCGTTGATTCCCCCTGCAGCACTGGCTGGCAACACTGACCAGCTGACAAGACAAGGGTGTCACCTATCGGGTGTCCATGTTCTTGGCACTTACGGGAGACTTAAAGATTGGCCCAACCCAATAAATAGATAAAAATCTGTTTCTTCATTAGTTTTCACTGGAGCAGGACTCCACAAGAGTCAAATTCCTGCCCATGGAAGAGAAAAGGCTGAATACATGAATAAATGAACTCAAAGAATTTCTGCAAAAACAGAGGATTGGCACTTTAATGAGGGAAATGAGAGCCTTGAAGGGCAGGCTGGATGATTAAAAGACTGGAGCAGGGAAAGGAAATTGATTTATATTCTCATCTCGTCAGTGTAACTCCTGGTCAAACACAACCACTTAGATTTAAGTACACAACTCCATCTACATTTCTCAGTGAAATGAAGTTTATTAAGCAACTTCATAAGGCCCACAGAGAATTCAAATGAAGAAAAAACAAACCAAGGAGCAGAACATTTCTGATCTTGAGGAAGCAAGAGATCACACACCATGTCCCAAGTGCAAACCACCAGAAGCAGCAGTGCAGCAGCTTGAAGTTGTTAAATGTTACTGTGCTTCAATCATCAGCAACAGAATTCGACAGGAATCACTCAAACTTCAAAAAGAAAGAAAAGCCGCCATGCCCAACACAATCCCCCAGCTACATTAATCAGAGGCAAGAGGGATTTCCCACCCTCTTGGTACTCCAGTGGCCTAAAGATCCAAGTTCCTACATTTCTTATGCATTCTGTGAACTACATCTTCCCTCTTTCAGACACTGTTAGTTAAGACATTTTTAAGACAGGCTTTCAGAGGAAAAAGAAATACCCTGAGAATACCAAAGAACACAGTTCTTATGTAAAAATTAAGTGTAAAGTTATCATTCATTAATATTAAAACCCATCAAGTGAGAGGTTTTGTCACACTGGCCAATAATCCCTAAGTGACAGAAGTTGTGAATATTTTGTATTCAGCCAGCCAGCAATTTGCAACAAGTATCAGCAACGAGACAATTTGTTCCTGTCAGTGTGTCTGAATCACACAGAAACTGCTAACTTTACATATAAAGCTACGCTTCTGTATTTTACACAAACGGAACTTTCAACAGGTATCTGCTAGAGGAAGACACATTTCCATGACAGAAATGAAATGACGTGTTTGTGAAAATACATGACACGTTCATATATAAGAATTACTTTTGCCACACAGTCAGCTTCAAAGGGAGATCTGCATCCAAAATCCTGCAGGAGTCTCCTGTTGTTTTACCCCAGCAGGAGTAGGGCATAAGTTCTGTGATGACTGGAAACTGCCAGCTGAATGTGCCATGGATCCTTCTGCAGGGAAGTCTGAGTGCATAGTGATGGAACACGATATTCTTATTTCAATCATACAACCAGTCCTGCACCAAGCTTCCAGGGAAGCTGCTGTTTCTGGGACTCCTAATGATATCCAGAGTGACTTGAGAGATTCACAAGCAGCTCCTCTCATTCCAGACTTCTTGTCACTTCTGACTCATTTCACTGATTTCTTCTTGGGAAAAAAGCACCGCCAAACATCAAGAGAACAAATACAATGACCCAGTTTAAGCTGAGACGAGCATTGAACACTTTGAGAGGCTTTTCAGGTGTAAAAATCCTAACAAAGCACAGCCAACCCTTGAGAACATTTGCTGATGTAAGGAGCAGAGCTCCAACCCCTCTTCTCCTCACAGACACAAAGATGCTGGCAAAAGCCCCACTGGAAATGAATTCGTATAACCCAAGAGTTCCCTTCTTTTGTTAATACAGCTTCTCAAGACCTGCTTTAAACTGTTTGAATACAATATTTTGTGCAAATTTAAACTACACCCGCATCAGACAGGTTTGGTGGTTTTCAATTCTTCATAAATTCTAAATAGAGAGAGATTTTTCAGTAATCCTACTTGTTGGGTCACTACAGCCACCATCTGAGATGGGAAGGGTGAGGTACTGCTGAAAACAAGACGTCTGTCTTAGGGTTTTAAACACTTTGTCTGTAAAAATACACATACACTGATCACAGAGTGCAGGTGAACTGTAAGAAGGTCAGCCAAGTGAAAAAACTGGATTCCATACAGCTTGGTTTTTTCTTAGCCAAACAATACCAAGATTCTCAAAGTACCTAAAAACATGTGTCTCATGAGAACTTTGCAGTTAACTGTCTTTTTCCTCACCATTTTTCCTTCTATAACATAAAGGCTGATGATAAGTAGTGCAATAGCAATCTAAGCTAGCCCTGAAATTTCCATTTCTAAACTTCTCTCCATAAGGCGGAAAGGATTTCAATTTTCCAGCAGCCATGGGAATTCAGAGGAACAGGAAAGGGGGGAAATCATTTCAGATAGATAGCAAATTTTATCACATGTGGAAGTCTGAAAGAAATCTAAATCTAGGAAAATTATTTAGAAAGAAGGCACAGTCTGGTTTTGTATAAAACTACATAGATTTAATAGCAAGGTAAGACAGTGCCAGCAAATGGCTTTAGCAGGTTCTGTTTTCCTTGTGTTGGGATCAATTCATGAGCTGAGCACGAGGGAAGACTTCCTTCAGGGTTGAAAGGGTAATTTAGTTTCTATGGCCCATTAATTTCTTGGCTTCTTTCCCCAGCCTGCTCATTAGTGCGAAGTGTGGTGACAAGGTTTAGAATATGGAAGTTGAAACAGTACCTACAAAATTCCTTCACACAATGATTGCAAAACATCTATGGGAATCAGCAAGGCTTTGAGATTTTCTGGCCTAGAATTCAGACTGGTGGCCTGCATGAATAACCATTTCTACCTTTAAAAATGGCACCAAGTCAGTTAATGACATTGTTAATGGATCCTCACGATTATCCGTCAGCGTTTGCTCCAACAGCCTCCAAACAGACAAACTAGTTTTACTTCAGCTGAATTAGTAACAGATGGAGGAGATGCATTACCCTCAATCACAAGGTTAAACAGATAATTATGAAAAAACACCCGCAAGTCTCCGATATTATCTGATCCTATTAATGTCGCAGGCGACAGAGTAACACAGAGCCAAGCAGAGGAAGCAGGAGAATTATTTAGGTCACTTGAAGAAACAGATTTCTCTCTGATTTCTTTCTTTCCAGAAGCAGAGACTGCAAGTGAAGCAGCCAAATTTGGCAGCATGGAGGCAGATAGAAACCTGGGTGTGAGTTCTAGACTCCCAGGAAAAGCTCCCACTCTGCAGCAGCACCTCCCTGGATTAAACACTAACAGGATTTGACCCTTCCCTTCCAGAGGGCAGGATGAAGAAGAGGTTTATGTTTCATTCTGCTGGCCTGTTTAAGCCAACCCTTTCCTACACCTTTGTATTCTCCATTTGTAACACAAAAACAAGTGCCAACCCTTCCCACATGGAATTAAGTGGTTAAAAAAGGATAACCATATTAAAGCACAAGGAATAGCTAGAAAACAAATTTAGGATTGTCCTTCATGTTATTCCCACCCTGTGCTTCAAGGCAAGGGTGTTCATTTTCTTTTTGAAACCCACAGTAAAAAAAAGTAGAACCTCAGAAATTAGTAGTTCTTTTATTAGAGCCCACCTTAAATCTCAATATTTAAAGGAGATTCTCAGCACAATAAAGGAAAAGTTTGAGTAAAAACAGACGTACATTAAAAAAAAAGTTGAATTCAACCACTTCCTGAGACTTGGCTGCTTCACTGACAGCACTTGATGAAAGAATATAAACTTCACTAATTCCTGCAACCCAAGATGTCCATTCTAGAACTTCCTGCAAGATGCACCATTCCTGACACACCTGGGTGGGTGCAAAGCCCACCCCATTCCTGGAGAAAGTGTCTGTTCTCTGCACTGGAACAGAGCTGTGCCTGCTTTTTCCTCAGGGGAGGTTTCTGTAACCGCCTGGTTTCTGTAACCAATCCTGTGTCACTGCTCCACACAACACTTCAGTACGCCTGACTGTGGAGAGGCAAATATTAAATAAGAACTCTGCAGTAGGATGATTTATTTCCCTGGAAAAGAATCAGACTAGGTAGTTCCTTTCTTACTTTCAACAACAAACACTCTCCCAATATTAAAATGGCCTGGGTGGAACAGCTCAGCCCACATTTTTCAACCATTAGCGAATGTTTTCCTAATGCTCCTGTTGAAAGACAAAATTTTAATAAAATCTGTTAAGATTCTTCAGATGCTACTATCTGTTAAGAACACTAGATCAGAGCAAGTAGCAGACAAGAAAAATCTAAATATTGACTTAAAACTGCGTTACCTGGCCACAAAATTGGCATGTAAAATTAAGCTCCTAAAAATACAACTACATATTTGAAGTGCTCCTTGAAATGCAACCTCCATTGTGTGCACTCTGCCAGCAAAGTAATCCCATGGAATCAATTAGAAAAAAGAAATAACACAACTGTGAGGAGACCACAGCATTGCTAAATATACATCCAGAGATACATACACAGTCATCTCTCAGCAATCTCAAATAATCATCAGGACAAAATCTAAAGGTCACTTGGGGAGGAGGGAGGAAGCAGCAAACTCCCTTCATCCTGTGAGGAAGCCCAGCCAAACACACCGTGTACTTTGGAACCTCACACCATGGTGGGGAGTTTCAAGTGTGCAGAGGTGCATGGCTGGTATCAGATAAATTAATCACAAAAACATGTGAATATAAGCATTTAGCACAGGAATACACAGTTCCTGTTTCTAAATGTGTTGGTGCAGCAGGAGGGGTTTTATTAACACCCATTCAGGACTGCTGAAGTGCTTCGCAAGTGGAAAGTCCGGCAGTGAATTAGGCACTCAGATGCTGGTTAAGCCCTCCCATCACACAGTCTTCTATCCCAAACATAGCTAACACCTCCCTCAGGACACAGGCCAAAAGTCGCCCAATTTTAACCGGAGCCATGGTTCCACATTCAGATCAGAAAGCTGGAGGATCCCTGGCAGCAGACCGGGCCGGGAAAAGAATCTCTTTGAAGCTGCTCATGAGTTTGGAATGTACAAATGAAGACTGCATGTACCCTAATTCAGCCAGACAGGGAAGGCAGGACAGAGCTTTAAACAATCATGTGGTTCCAACGGCTTCACTGGAATGTGATAGTCTGAAATTATGTGCAGCTCAAGTGTTTTTTAAACAAGAACTCGAAGGAATCCAACTGCAGGGAAGGAGGCAGAGCGCTATTAAACCAGCAGGCATCACACACAATCCTCTGTACCTGATGGTACAGCTGGGCCACTCAAACTGCAGTTCCCAGCTCCTGCTTTCCCCCAGCTCAGAACTCCCTGCACTGATGGGTGTTGGTGGGGCTCCCTGGGAGGAGTTCACCCCCAAGCCCTGGCTCCTGAGCACTGCTCTCACCAGTTCACTTCACTCGTCATTACCTCAAACCTACAGCAACATTTTTGTATTTCCAAGAAACTCACTTGAAAGACAAAAACCTTAACAGTGGTTAAGTATTCCTTTGCTCTGTGATTTTTGATATTTTAGGACAAGTCTTTTGTTGTGTTTGGGGTTTGTCTGTAGTTGAAAATATCAAGTTTTAGGATGTACTGGTACAGTAGGTCTGTGGTTGGGGTTTTCCAGCCCCAATCCACACAAGCATAATTTAATTCTTCAAACCTACCTAAATAAGGTTTTATAAGTAACCCCAATGGAACTGTTGTCATGCAAAATGAACTAAGAGTGAAGTGTTCACCACATATTGATCTTAAAGCAATTCCATTAGGCTCAGGAAATTTATATTAATTCTAATTGCTGGTATTGCAGTTTTTATAGAAAAATTTCTACAGAAAAAACATTCATTTATTCAACTACAAAACAGAAAAGCAACTCTGTACAAGCATTTTTGTTTTCAACTAAAAATATCTGAAAATTATTCTCCTTACCAAAAAACCTAGTTAAAAACAAGAGCAGCAACACACATCTATCTATAGCTATGCACAGATGATGTAATGTGTGTGCATATGCAGCAAGGATCCTACAGGCACAGTCCAGCATCCCTAGGCATCACATTTTTGGACTGCTTTTACAGTTTATTTCAGTATAAAAGGCCTCTAAACTGATAAACAAAGCAAAAAACCAAGGCGTTGTTAAAAAGATAATCACATGCAGATGTGCCATTTGTATTAAGGCAGAACTTGAATCTCATTTGATCAGAGCCATTCTTTGGAGCATGGAAGGAGCCATCTCCTGGCTAGAAAAGCCATTATCACAGGAAATCCTCTGACTTCACCGACAACATGGATAAAAGCACCTCATCGAGGGTCAGGTTTGCATGGTCAGCAAAAAAGAAAGTAAAACCAGTTTTCCATTCCCCCTTCTCCTGGGAAGGCTGAATATTAGGCTGTTAGGTAGTCAGATACATTATTTTATAGCTTGCAAAGCCCCTGGGTAATAAAGAATGAGTGCAACTGCCACAGGCAGCTTTACAGGAAATTGTGTGAAACAATGACAGATGCTCCAGAATTGTTTCAAAACAAGAAAGCCAGGAAGAGCCGTGTGTCAGCTCAGGGGTTTTGCCCACAAACCATATTCTCTAACATGCTGACAGAAACTGTGTGCATAAAAATTGTGTTTGGGATTACGTGCACATGCACACAAACAGCCCCACGAACGCAGAGTTAAATAATTCTATCCATAATGAAACATTTCAACAAATACGGATTTCTATTGCCACTCTCAGAAACAGGTGGATAAGCCTCACTCATTTAACAGGAATTACTTGAGAAGCTACAAAGGAAAGTAAACAGGAGTGACAAAATTAAAGCTTTCATATAGAACTTCTAAAAAAAGTTGAAGTACTGGTCAAGAAAACCCACTCAGGCATTTAAAATACTAAATCTCACAAACCCGCAGTTGGATTTAATATCCTTTACTCACTGAACACAGGACTTACGTCACCAACCAACTTCAGAGCTAGATTTTAAAAGCAATTGGTTGCTGTTAGATGGAAAATGATGCCAAGTAGGATCTTGAAGAAACAAATAATGCCCAATTCCCACTGACAGAAACATGAAGTAGGTGCCTAATGGTGCCAGCAAGCCCTACAAGCAGCTACCTGCACATGAAATCACAGAGATGCTATTAACTGCCTCCAAACACAAGATTTTTAACTACAACATAAAAATCTCTTCCAGATTTTGGAACAGTAGCAGAGAGATGATTCTTTCACCCAGCCCAGGTGGCAATCTGCTGCTTTTGGCAGAACAACACTGATATTATTTTGCAGTGCCATCTGACTGTTTCATAAGTAGGGCTGCTTCTCTGTGATCTCCTGGTTGGTGTGTGTACCTAACCACATCTTTGTCTTGCTTAATACGTGTTTACATTTCCAGCGTGCTTTTTGCTAAACACTGTTTTAATCTATTTATTTGGTTTAACATGCTATCAACGCACCATGTAAAAATTCACTCAACTGGCTTTTACAGAGACTTTCAGAGTAAGTAATAATATTTAGAAGCTTAACAGTAAAATCACATCAATAAAGTCAGCTCAGTACTTTTTCAAACAAAGCAGTGGAATTCCAGGGCAGGATGTATCTGCAAAGAGTAAAGACAGGTGAAATTACTGCAACATTGCCAGCTGCATAAGTACTTTACTTCAGTTGTGATTCTCATTGTTTATTAACATTTACAGAAAATACCATTACTCTTTTTAAAAGACTTTGGTCCAAATTATTTCTTCAAATTATCAGCATCGTCATTTAAAGAATATTGCTGAACCTTCTTAAAAGACATCTGAAACTCTTGAAGTGTGAACCACCTGTATCCCCAAAGCTCTTGTAACCTTTCATGGTGAGGACAGAATAACATCCCCTGGCTCCAGAGGTGGTACAAGCCAAGTCTTCCTTGTTTAATCTCTAGAGTTTTACAGCAAAGAAATTGCGTGCTCAGCTTTATTAGAGCAGTTCAGAACAAAACAGAGAGCAGATTGCAAAAATCCACCTCCAAGTAGCAGACAGGTCACACGAGCACGTCAGTGACACAAAGCACACTGCCAGAAAAGCAGAGAGGCATCAGGACAGCCTAAAATAAAGCACTGCTATTTTTAGTTCTTTGTTGCTTTGATTGCACTGTACCAGAAATAGATTCTAAAATAAGTATGGAGGTTTGGTGGAGACTTTATTGGTCCATCTGTTCTCTAGGAGACTTTGATTTTTCTGTAATACCACACAAATGACAAAGCTGCAGTACATGGAGGTGTCCTTAAATATAAATATATAATCAAAAGAATTTTCAGGAAAACATGCCATAAACCAAAGTCAGTCCAGTCTCAAAACAGTGGTTTGCAGTTTGCAACTTGAGCAAAACAAAACCCCACCACACTAACACTCTTATTTCAAGATCTCTATTGTGACAGTGTATTGTAAAAGGATTGACTGGTTTATTTTTCAACTCAAAGTAAATCATCTCCACTCATGCAAAACCATCATTCAAAATTGGAACATTAAATAGATTTCTCTTTTTATACTCTTGAACTGGTAATTTACATCCAAAATGAATCTTCAAAGATCATAAATGCTACATAAAGGGAAATGGAAATGCAGTTGAAATTACCAGTGTGTGTGTGACACGATTGGGAACAATCATGGATTTGTGAGAAGAGTGGCCTTAAGAATAATGAAGTACAACAGCAAATCCTGCTACACTGCACCCTTTATTACATAAAACAGCCACTACAACAGAAGAGAGATTTGGTGTCATTGACAGTGTTATCTCCTTTAAATAAAATGAACATGTTATGCACAGGGAGGGGGAATGGACAGGCAAACTCACTGGCCAGTGGAATTTCTCAATCAACTGGTTCACAACATTTAACTCCTTCATTTAGAACAGCTTTCTCTGTGCTAAATTCCATCAGTGAGATATTTATTTCTCTGTTCATTTTTACCATCAACACAAGTACTACAGGTTTGGACTGAACTGTATTAAACAGGTCTGTGTGGGCAGTTCATAAAGTGCTCCAGCTTAGTTTAATTAGTTCTTTTAATTCTCTCACTTATACAAACAATACAGCTACTTAAGAGCCTCTCCTGAGATCACTTAGCCCTCTTTGATTTCTTCCAGCACTGAGACACTTGACTTAACTTTGCATTTAAAAGAGACATCACAATTACTAAGACTAAATAATGAGAATTAAAAGAAGGCAAACAGCACAGAAACAAATTCTGCTCTGATTATGATATTAGAAAAATAAGAAAACTAGAATTCAAGGCAAAGAACTGTAGTACAACTTCAGAGAAATCAGAGACTGGATGAGGGGAAAGAAAAAAACCAACAGGGAAAACTCCCCCACCAAAACCTCCCACAAATTAAATTCCATATAAATAAACATAAAGAAAAGGAGCAGGAGGCAATAATAATAATTCCATACAAAGAACATAAGGAGTTTTCACTGTGAAGGAGATGAACCGAACAGGGAGAGAGTGGATGTGTACTAAAATCAAAAGGCTTGAGACAAAAAAGGGTAAAGAGAGTTACATTCCCTTCTTCACACAGGAGGTAGAAGCCTTAATAGTACACTAATGAATGAAAAAATTAAACCAAAAATCCCAACCTTTTTTCCACCCATTGCATAGATGAGCTATGATATTAATTACCAACGGGTATTTATGCAAGATGAAATTCTGTGTGGGTTCAAACTCAATTAAATGCACAAAAGCAAAATTCATCAACAGTTGTTAAACATAAAAATATGTCAAGTTGCATTGTCAAACCCAGCAGGAGCCTGACCGAATGTACAGAAAAATAACTGAATTTTTGACACGATCTGAAGACTCTTCCCTGAGCTGTCCCACTTCTGACCACTGCTGGAGACAATTTTTATGGTAAGGGATTGTTTAGGAAGAGGATCTGGGTATATTTCTTTTTAAGAAATTAGAAGCACGTAATCGCAGGCAGCTTCCTGAAATGCCCAGAGTAACTGCATTACACTGATTTCTATCTGACTTGGCCAAATGCTACATCTGTCTCATGGCTGGGGCCAAAGTAGGCAGAATCTGATACTCTTCAGGCTCCTTCCTAAATTAAATCTTTTTCTAGGAATTGGGCAGGGCAGTAAATAATTTCACTGTATGTTCCTGTCCTAGGGAACTGCTCTCCAAAATGTCAGATCTAAACATGGTTTCAGCAACACTGCATGCACACAGACATGTTTCTACATAATCTGAAAACTAGTAAAGAGAGAAATCTGTTCATTAGACATCCAGTGCCGTATTTTAGACTGTTGAATCCTTCAACAAGGAAAAAAAAAGGAAGCTATTTTAATGTTTTTCTTTGAGCTCTTCTCCATCAGCTTTCCAGTCAGCAGATGGAAATTATATAATTAGATGTACTGACATCATCATCCAAAAAACACTTGCAGTTCCCTGTGTCTTTAACAGCTGGTAACATGAAGAGATTAAAAAGAGATGAGATCCCTCAAAGTAATTTTTGCAGCTTGCTTTCCTCAGGAGACAGAAAATCCCCTTGGCTGGTGGGAAATTCAATCTACCCCTGCATTACCACCTTGTCCCTCAAGATTCTTCTCCCCACAGTCCTGCCATGCCTGCAGACATCCTGGCCATCAGCATTAGTCTCTCACTCTGTCGTGTCACATCATCAATCATGGGACCATATTTTGGAAGTCCTTGAATCCTTCACATAGGCACCCACAGCTCCCACTTCTCGGACTGCCTTCCCTCTCCCACTCCCCCAGGGAGGAAACTCCAAAAATTGTCACCATGACATTCAGACTGACAGAAAATCAGAAGAAGGCAATTGCCCTCCATGCAAGTTTCAATTTTCCCAAATATTCCGGTGTCTAGCAGTGCATTGCTGCACCTCGAGATGACCATCATTACACAGTGCACCGTAAGAAAACTGCTTTTCAGTCCAAATCTGGACTGATTCTTGGAAATCCACAGAAAACTTGAACAACAAGGCAAGAAGAAAGGGTGGAGGGAAAAGGAGGAAGTCTACTCCTGCATGAAGAAAACATCTTGCAAGTCTCACACAGGAGAGTTTCACACAGGCATTGCTAAATCCAATGATGCATGAGGAATTCCTGTTGGGTTTTTCCTTACAGATCACCAAGGATCAAACGGCACTGCCACAGGCATGGCCTGGGATCACAGGATACTTCATCTGCAATTCCCTGGGCCAATGAACCCTGACCAAAATACTCACTGAGGCAACTCTACACACAGTGTCAGGATGTAGAGAGCCTTTTCCCCGCGTAATGCAAGCTCTCTGTAACACACATAAGCTAGTTCAGAAGCAGTACTTCCCATCCTGAAGAACAGTATCCACATCCAAGCCTTCTAACAGCAAATCTGCAGAGGTGTCATTACAGCAGAGGAGTCAGGACCACACGTTTTGGCACAGAGAAAAGCCATGGGTTGAACCCTGCTGTATCACCAGGCCTGATGGCAGTAGATGGCAGCATCAAGCACAGTATCGGCCAGGGTTAGTTTGGCAATGCTGGAAGAGTATTTTGCTGGGCACCTGGAAAGAAGGTCTGCTCCTTAGGAATTACTCACTCCTAGCTTTATTATCAGGGTAGAGTTGAGAGACTAAATGCAATCCGATTTATTACAGCTACATTTTATGCTTATTGATTTTTCAGAAAGAAAACTCGACATAAATACACTGTGCCATGACCGTGAAGCAGAGGACTGCCCACATGTGGGTCCAGACAAGTGGGTCTGTCCTACCTCGAGGGAATCCACACAGCTCAGACTCACACACTGCTAGAGAATCCAGTTCTTGTTTCCAAAATGTTATCCAGTCACTTGTCCAAGATTTCTCAACTTCCTAAGTGCACACACTCAGAACACATAAAGTCACTTCTCTGCCCAAGTGAGAGCACTTGAGAGTTGCCCAGCACTTGGGATTGAGAAAGGACCTGCTCCACGTGCTCCTCACCCTGCCTCCGGCTCAGGCCACACGTAACTTGTGCAGAGTTCACACTGAAGGAGCAAGGTGTGCTCTGCAACTCTGAGCAGGAGGAGAAGAGGCTTTTTCCTGAAGGTTTGCCCTCAAAGGCCAAAATTCTTCAACAATTCACCCCAAACTCCCAGTTTGAGGGAGGTATGGTGGCAATGGATCACACATCTATTGCCAAAACCTCTCCCTCCCTCCCCATCCTGCCCCACTCTTTCCAATGAAAAAGCTATTTTTAACCATAGGAAAAGTAAAAGCCCTGTCACCAGTCAGTACTTCTTGCTACAACTTGGACAGAGCATCCAAGAACAACAACCAGTGGCTTCTTAATGCACTCTACTAATCCAGCTCTACCCAGTTTGTCCCACCAAACATAACTGCTCCAACTGCAGCTCCTCCTGTTCTAGGCAGGTTTAAAAATAAATATTGCTGAGCTCAGGGCAGAGTTTGGTTACAGTGATTATGCAGGAGAAGAGAATGAGCCATTGGAAGCAAACAGAAGGGAGAAGCAGTGAGCATTACTCCTGTCCTCTCACCAACAGACTGGAGCCATAATTCAGAATTTTGCTTTCTCAGTTGCCAAGAGAGTTCACAAATGGTGATGCATTTTAAGATGAATTTGCTGTGTAATTATTTGTATCAGCAGATCAGTCCTCTGCAATGTTCACTTCAGCCTTGGAAAGGCTGGCCTCCAGCTCCCTGTTCATTGTTCACATAGAGGTTTGTTTGTGTTCTAGGCCCACCCAGAAGAATTGGTTTATACAGCCTTATTCAGGTTATATAGGATATACCAAGTGTTCATTCAAGTTTGCTGTCTTCTAAACCAGCAGTAAATTTATACCAAAGCTACTTTAAAGCTGTGCCATTATCCTGAATCTGACCTTCTAGTACATTAAAACACTACCAAACTTCAGGAGATTAATACAGCGTTTGCTCAATGTTATAAATGGTTCCAGACAATTAGTGTTTAAAAATAAGCATTTCCATAATATTTTTTCTGCACAGCAGTCACAAAATAGCCCATTTATATCCTATCATTTGAGGATTTCTTAAAGAAGGGACCTGGTTGCACAACACCCAACAGATCATGTGGTATTGCACAAAAATCACATTATTTTGCAGTATTTAAAGGACTTGTTCCACTCTCTGCCATGGGCAGGGATTCCTTCCACTATCCCAGGGTGCTCCAAGCCCCATCCAACCTGGTCTTGGACAATTCCAGCAATCCAGGGGCAGCCAGAGCTTCTCTGGGCACCCTGTGCCAGCGCCTCCCCACTCTCACAGGGAACAATTTCTTCCTAATATTTAATTTAAGCCTACCCTCTTTCAGTTTAAAACCATTCCCCCGTCACTGTTTTAGTTTGAGTCTCCAGAAAATAAGCGTTTGCAGAAATTTTTAAGGGAATAAGTCTCAGAAAACAGACTCTGAGAATAAATAATCTACATAACTGTTACGAAACAAAGCTGTATTTCAAGATTAAGTTATTTTAAAGAGGTATAGAAATGTCAGAAAAATAAATGAAAAAGGTATTATTGTTATCAGAAATAATTCAAAGGAATTGCTTTCAATTGAAGTTTTCTCTCCTATTTTTGGAGAGAGATTTAAGATTTTTTTTTTGCTTTGGGCACCAATTTTGTTTGTGAACATGAGAAAGTGTATTTACTTCTGAACTGGAATGAAAACAAACCCCATAGTACCACTATTTTTGCAGAACTCACAAGGCCATATATGAGGATTTAAAATCAGTCTAAGGCCCAAATGCAGCCTGATTTTCAGACACCCAGGCAAGCCATTCTCTGCTGTTCCTGCAGCACAGGGAGCAGAGCTGCACTGCACCCACAATTACAGTTGCAACAGATTTAAGTATTCCAAACTAAGGCCCTTTAAATATCTACAGAAGCCCTTAAGTCAATTCATTACTGATACAGCAAGTGACAACACTTGTGTTTGGCAGACAGTGCAACTGGGAGCCCTGACAAATCTCATTAACAGCACATCAGGGGCACTTAGTTTATCCTTTGCACACAGTGCCAGTACTGAGTGTATAATGAGAAAAGGAGCTTAAACTTTAGTGGGACTGCACTAATTGGTCACCAAGTCCTGATTAAGCCAGGCTTCATATATAATTACTGAAGTTCAAGTATCTGACACAAATGTATCCAAAACCACTTAATGAAGATACTCAGTCACTTCTAAACTACGCAAATAAAAATAAGGCATGAAAAAGAAAAGAAACTGAGAAATAGACAACTCTATTTACTTGAACTACCTGCCTTTTGTATACTCCTTGTCCAAAATATTTCAATCGTTTAAACAGCTGTATTTTTTTAAAGTTATAAAAAGTGTGAAAACAATCTTGCAATTACATAAAATAATGCAAATATATAGGCATTCCACTAACCTTACATACATATATAAATATCTGTATATAGAAATAATGTTGCCCAGAAAAAATAACTACAAGAGAAGGTTTTACAACATCCAGAAGTTAAAGATTATTAGATCAGCTTTATTTTTTGTTCATTTACATTAATTAAATCAGTAAAAAAGATCCTTAACTTCAAAACTGTAGAGACAACTCTTCTGCATTATAAACTGGAATCCGCAGAAGTATGTGCCAGCACATCCCCCCAAATGGTAAAAGAGGAAACACATGAAAACATGTACCCTAACACACACATCCTGTATATCCTGGCTTCCTCAAAATCCTACAAGGTAGTTACAAACACACACTGAAAAGAGATGGATTCTGAATATTTCAGAGGGAAAAAGGAAATCCAAAGTCTCGGGCACCTCACAAAAATCAGAGTGTGATCCTCTGTGACAGAACCCTGAATGTCTGTCCTGGCTCCAGCACAGCCCAGGAATACAGGGTGCCTTTGGAAAAAGAGGGAACAACGGAATTCCTCTTTCTCAGGACAGAAAGGGATGAGAATTGTGCTACCAATTCATTTCAGACTGGTGGATGTTGGTCAGGAGTATCTGTCTCCTGTGCCGGAAGCTCACAAAGGGAGTTTACAAAGATGCTTTTACAAGACTGCCACACCAGATTATTCTGTGAGTACCCATCGTGCTGCACACCCTGCTGCCTCAGGTTGGGAATTCCTGTGTGACAGGAGGGACCCCGATCTGCCTGCTGGCTGCCAGAGGCACACGGGCACTCCAAATACACCGAGCAAGTGCCCCACCAGCTGCAGCAGCAGCACTGAGATAGTGCTGCACCCGGACAAGGAGGTCACCGCAGTAACAGAACCTCTCTTGTCAGGACAAGGGCGCTTGTAAAGAAGCAATTTCTACCTCACTTCCATCACCAAAACACAAGCTATGACAGGGCTGAACAACCCCCAGCGCACCTACCAACATCCCTACTGCTTTAGCTGAGCCGGCTGGCTCAGGTCCCCGCCCTCAGCAAACAGCAGGGTAGGACACTGCACAGCATCACCTGAATTGGCTGAAGTGGAGATACGCAGCAAACTGGAAGCACAGCTCCAGTGACATCTCACCAACGACCCCAGGCAGGGAGCCCTTGAGCCTTGCCCAGGACGTTATCCTGATCGGCAAGGGGCAAGGAATCTGAAGAATCGGTGCCTGGGGTTGCTTTGCCACTGTGTTTCTAATGGTTTTAGCCAGGAAGGGAGAGGAAAAGGCCGGGCCCTTAGGCTGGGGCCGGCAGCCCTCGGTGGGAGCTGTCCCTGCCTCGGCTCCAGCTGCTCGGTTCCATTCCTGAAGGACACCACACAAAGCCCGGCCCCGCGTCCCGATGCACAGCTGGGCACAGCCACTGACTGCAAACTGGGTCACACATTTCATACCGGCAAGGAGAATTTTACAGCACGCTCGAGCACGGTTCTCACCAGCTTTTAGAAAATACCAGTTTATTATTTTCATTATTAAATAAAAAAACAATAAAAAGACAACTGAAAACGAATACCCCTTAATTTATAGCTTATCTAGAAGGTTACTTTGGTGATAAAGCACAGGAACATTGAGACTTTTAGTCCAAAATGCTTTTTTCCTGCACAGTGTGCTAACATCTTTAATCAACAATTTTACATACAAGATTCCAGGAATACGAATACACAAAATAATCCAAGACTACCAGTAGCATATATAAGAATAGATAACAGTTATTAAAAAGGTATTGCTTGAATAGCATTTTCCCAAACCATCTTAATAGTATCCTCAAGTAACCCTAAGCTGTTAATAATATTTTGTTGGTTTGCTTATAAAACACAAAAATACGTTATATTTATTAGTGGTATTAGATTCATATACTTGAATAAAATGATATTAAATTACTTGGAAAAGTCTATAAACATAAGCATGTTAATATCAGTAACATGTTGATATCACCTTGATATACTTCCAGCTTTTGCCTGAAAAATGCATGTGAAAACACTTATTTTAAAACCTCTATTTTAGAACTATTCCTTCTGTTAAAATACGAATGCAGACCATATTACATTGGGTACACTACACAATATTTCAGAGTAAGTAAGAGTTAATTCAGCTTTAGCACACACAAGATTACCAATTAAAGTAACACCAGGCACAGATACCACCAGCTTGGTGTATGGCTTTACTGAAACCATAAGTAATCCTCAGAAGAAACTCAGCAAAGACGAACATAACATTTCAGAACTTAAACCTTGAAAATATGAAAATATTTCTCTGGGAACTAAGCCTCTTAAATTGAAATAGAAAAGCTTATTTTTACAGAGATAGGAAGAATTATTGGAAAATACACAGTATTTCTTATTACTCTGTATTTCTATCACATTTATTTTGACAAGTCAGAAATAAGAATACATTATTTAAAATTAAGTCAGATTGATTTTTATTATTTTCCTGCCTAGTCTTTCCTCATTTATAATGGTGTTGGCAATACTGTACATATATATTACTACAGCATCACTAGACACCATTTTCAAGAAACATATATGATCACATTACTGAATTTTTTAAGATGGTTAAAATACAAGTACACAAATGTGCAGAATTAAAGTAATTTGAAGACTTCGTTTTCTCAAAGTCAAGGAAATAAAGCCCTCCTTGGTGTATTACAGCAAACTGCACATGCACAGTCAGTTACTTTTTCTCAGCTGAGGAATCCAAATCTTCATAAAAATTTAAATAAATCACTTTAACTTATTTTACTGTGCTTTTACTGCACTATGTCACCATGTAATGAAACACCTGAGTGCCATTTGCCGGAAGACGTTATCTGTGTCAGGAGCAAAGCTCCATGTGGGATTCAGCCAAGGTGCTCCAGTGCTTCCACTGGAAGTTCCCAATTGCTCCTGGCACAGCAGTTCCTCTCCAGGGCTCCTCAAACCTGATGTTTGCATGGGAAGACACTGACCTGACCGGCAGGAGTTCCTGGCATGGCACAAAGCAAATGCAGTTCGCAACAATGCTCAACGTCAACTCTGGTATCACTGATTTAGGTATTCCTTGGATGAGACCTATGGCTACTCCCAGGAAATTGAAGGCAATGATGATTTCAAGGATCTGAGAGAGGAAGCAGTGCTCTAAGTGTCTGCAGTCTTCAGGTTTTGATGGCACTGCTTAATGCCCAGTTTTGATGCTCACAAAGAAGTGAACACAGCTATTGAGCAAAACTGGCTGTGGATGCACTGACTGAGCTCTGTTACAGAGGGAAAAGCTCCTAGATTAGGTTTACAGGAGGAGAGCTGACACGGGAATGCGCTGGATATTTATTAAGATACCCATGGACTTGTAACTCAGAGATTTCTGTGTTCCAGCACATCCCATGAGGTTGTCAGTATGGGACAGTGACAGCCAGAAACCTGTTTGAGAACTGCAATCCAAGAGCTGCCTGTCCCCGCAGCCTGACTGCAATCCCACTGCCCCATTCATGCTGCTGCACAGAGGGCACAGGCACTGCCTAAACCCCATTCCTACCTGTCAGCTTCTCACTGAGTAATGAGGAGAGGAATGAGCTCTAATTCTAAATATTCTACTGATGGAGTAGTTTTCTTCTTAAGGCTAAAAAACCCAGCACACTTTCAGAAGAGGGGATGACCCATAAATTATTTAAGCTACAAAAAGCAACCATTATTTTTTTCATGTGTTCTTTACATTGAATTTAATTAAAAACATCTTAACAACTTAAGCTGCTCACACAGTTCAAAACAAACTGATTTTCCCCCTAATTTCCTACACACCAAGAAAACAATCACTAAAACAATCACCAAACATTCTTACATAAGACAGCCATCTCTTTTTTTTTCAGTAAATTGTTTAACACTTCATTGTGGTGCTTTCCAAAACAAAACAAAAAAAAACCCCAAACATATAGACTGTGAGAATGAATTTTCATCACACAGTGAAAGGCACTTCCAAAGCCTTGGATCAGACAAGTTCTGTGAACTCCAAACACACAGATCTCCTTTAGAAAGCTATGTAGAAAAATAATCAAGTTTGCCATTTCCCATCAGTAGTGAAAACCTATTTTAAACACACTGCTGTAGTATGACAATAAAATGTGTAGAATTATTTAGGAAGTGCCACATAATACTGAAGATACTTGGGAAAGGAAACCCACAAGTTCTGCACTAAATTTCCTGTCAAAAGCATCTGGTCTGCACTGAAAGCAAAACAAAACACAAGCATACAGGGATCTGTCTGCAACTCCCTCTGCTGTTCCCTCAGCCCTCCTGAAAGAGCAGGAAAGCTCATCCTGCACTCAGTTCCCAGCACTGCCTGGGAAGGCAGGCCAGGCCCTCTGTTGTTCTTAGGCCTCCCTCTTACATCTCAGCATAAGTAGGTCACGGCCACTGCCATGCTCCACTTCATCTTTGACTTCATTCTGAAATCACAGCCCTCCCGCCCTTCTCCTTTAATGCCATTCACAAAAACCACAGGCCCTGAAGGAATTTACTCCTTGAAAGCCAGCCCGTGACTTTTAACTCCTTCCCTGTTCATTTATACCCAGCCCAGGACTTCTCAGTGTATTCCTGAAATGGCATTAGTAACTATGGCCACTGGAAATTTGAGATGAATAACTCTGCCACAAGTAAAAAAGTACAAAAGCAGACTTTAGAGCTGGTCCTATTTCTTTAGCAGAATGACACCCGCTGGTTTCCACCATTCAAGGGGGGGATATATCCATGCAGATCTCTTTCCACACTCATGGAGAACAGTGCAGGTGTTTTCAGCAGGGATTGCCTGTTCCCAGACTTCAATCTGATCACTGTACACACATGCAACTTATTTCTATTACTTTATATAATAACATGGCTTTAAGTAATATGTTTAAAAATGCTGGAGTTTTGGTTATGACAGTCTTATGTTAAAACACCTAAACACCCTCAGTTGGCCTCTTTTTCCTGTGACTGCTCCTTATTGCTTTATCTAGAACAAGCTGCTGTTAGAGCAAGAGCTCCACAAAGAATTTATCTGGAATTAACATGGATCAATTTGTGAAGATAGCTTTTTGTGCTATGCTGAGAAAGAAAGCTTAAAAGATTAAATAAGAGGTGTCTGGACAGATTAGTCCCCAAAGCTTCCTGCTACTCGTTGCTACTGTCCACAATTGATTCTGCTGTCCACTTCTGCAGTCTTTACTGCAATCTTTCAATAAGATTAGTTAATTCAATGATATATTTATAGCAAAAAAATTAACAACCTGAAACAACACAAAACCTATTTCAAATTAGGTATAAGTATTATTGCTAAATAAACACTTTTGAAATGGTGCATATCCAAAGGATCTACAGTGACAAGAACTTTATAAAAATAAACAGAGAAACCAACACCTCCCCAAACCAACAACAAACATTATCTTCTTCAAATCAAGAGTGCACCCTCCAACCCTAAAATCCTCAAAGTCAGATTTACGCATGGAATACTTCAAACACAAACTGAGTTCAACATGAACTCAGGTTTTGTGACATCTTCCAGGCCAGATTTCTTTATGTGCAGACTGCACTTCTGTTTACAAATGCAACTATCGCCTACAGAGCCTTCATTGTGAAGGTTCATTTGGTGTTACACACATGTAAATCAGACATAGGACTTATTAATCTGTCAGAATTCTAAGGTGATATTACCTCCTACGCCAGAGTGCTGCTGCTGTTTTTGACAGACATCTTCTACTGTATCAGATGCTTAATTTATTAAATTGATACACACCAGGAACAGGCAGGAGACTCACAAGCACATTTAATCTGAGCACTCAGGCTGCAGTGACGTGGATAAAACAAACAGCTTTTGCTGAAAGGAGCTGCCTCTCTTTTCCAGAAACTGGAATTGACCCCTACTTACGTCACTTTAGGGAATTAATCTTCCAGAAAATTAAGCTGATGTTGGTACGACCAGAAAAGCAGCAGAGAAAACACAAGGGAAAAAGGTGGTTACGCACAGCCAGGACAGAGGAAGGTACGGAAAAACCTGGACCTTTCCATGGCTCTTTGCCATGAGATCGATGTGAAATCAAAGGTTACACACGCACAGTGTCAGCCACAAAGTAAACCGTAACAAAACAGATAACTCCATGCTACATTAACACTTCCAGGTTTTGGAAAGGAGACAAATCCACGTTTAATTCCTGCATTCTCTCAAAATCAAATGCTGTTTGTAAGCAGCCGGTTTGCACCAAGTCTGCTACAGAAGGAAGCCAATGGTTTGTAGCATTGCACTGTAACATTTCTGAAGCTAAACCTTGCAGTGAGATCAAGATGAGAGGGAAAAGAAGACAGGTCTGACACGCAGGATGATTTCCACCTGTCCCCACCCTGCCATCAGATGCCGTGTGACTGCAGCTATGCTGGATGGATGAAGAAGTTGCCACCCCACTTCATCTCCACTGCTCATTACCTTCAAATCTCCCAGCATAACTGCGTGTTTAGTCACTTCCTAACCCAGTTCTGTCAAAATGATTCCCGTTAGAAAATCTGTGTTTCAGCTTAACTCAGATTATTTTTGACAGAACTTGTTTAGCGGATGACTATAAATGCAAGTACCAGAAGATCTGAGAACATTGTAACCTTTAGAGCTCAGAGAGGAAATAGCAGCGAGCAATGGAGCCAGCTATCCCTGTTCCATGGCTGTGCTGCTGTGGGAGAAGCACATTAATCACTCCTATAGGTCTGATTTGTCAGCCTGCCTGAGCAGGGAAAGCTGTGTATTGAGGGTGGCATCTTTAAAGAAAATAAATCAGGAAATCTATAGACTACTTATTCTTCTGCTTAAAATGTCAGGTTGGGGTTTAGTGTCCAGAAATTAAAATAATTCGTTATAAATGCCTGCAATTCTGTTGTATAATGAGAGGAACAGGCAGATGCTGCTCAAAATATATTAATAAATGTGACATTTCAGTGGAGCTAATGGATAAATATCAACTTCGCCTTATCGTAAATTATCATAACAAGGCCTGAAAACTTACTTAATTGCTTTCTATGTATTACTGATGTGAACACAGTGTCTGTGTTTTCACTTGCTACATGGCAAAAAAAGTGGGAAAACTACCACCAAAATGCAGCATCAAGTTACCATCACACAATACACAACACTGACAGGAGCAAGACTTGATGTAGAGATCTCCTTACCTTTTATTAACAGGCTTCTCATCCTTGTCATAGGGCCTTATGAACCATTTCCCAATTCTTACGAAGTTTTTATCCATCAGGCATCTAGAAAACAATTACAGCAACAATTACTAGTTACATCTTAAAGCGTAATTAAAAGGAGTCTTTGAAGACAGTAACTCTGAGGGATTAGGCTGCTGAATTTCCATCAGATTGAAATAAAACTTTGCAGCTTTTGGGTTCCACTTTCTGTTTTCCCACATCTGTCACAAGGAATCCCTGTCCCATCTCTTGACACTGTCACTGATGCTGAACTTCACATGTGCATTTCCCCTTCATCTTTGCCACAATCTTTTCCACTCTGTGCTACTCTTTTTGCTGAATGATCCATCATTCTATTTTTCACACTCCTCTTCTTGAACAAAGACCATTCATTAGTACTGATTCTTTTCTATTCAGTCTTTCAGATTTCAGATGATAAAGAATATGCATTCCTTTATTCTTGGCATGTATGTGGTATAGTATAGGAATGACAGAAAATTGTATTAAGGAAATACTAACAATGATTCAATTTTCCCTTCACATGATCCCCAGCATGATTTCAGGTGCTGAAACTTTCATAATTACTGCTTTCTCTGTCAGAAAACCTCACTCCATCAAATATACTCCCACATCACCAAAATTAGAGCAATAAGTTCCATTTTCTGTGGTCCCTTTGAAAGTCCACAGTTTCTTTTTAGAAACTGCGTATTCCTCTCTAAAAAAAAAAACCCAACAGCGAGGATGCAAAGTGACCAATACCTAAGTTAAATGGACAAGTTAGGGAGTGCCTGATGCCTTTCTAGGTCCACCTGTGCAGATGAATTACAGGAGCAATTTGCCAACCCCGAGTATGCTTCACACATTAAACGTGTACTCGAACATGCTGCCCAAGGGACCACACACAGAAATTCATAATTAAGGCACATTTTTCAGTAAGGTAAATAATATGCTTCAAAATTCTGAAAAACTGGTTATTTGCTGCTAGTGGTTTATACACTATTACAAGTAATATGCAAACCTTGCCCATACATTTCACATCTATTCAGTATTTTTTATTTAGATGAAAGTACTGGATTTTTCCACTCTAAGTTTTCCAATAGTTTATTTCTATGACAGCTGCTAGAGATTAGCCAAAACAAAGGGAAAAAAACTAAAAATTACACGAAACTTTCTGGGCAAGTACATTCTGCAAGGTTCAGAAAAGTTGTGTGATCTACACTTCAAAAGCATACCTAGAAGACACAGGAAATGGACGACTGACAAGACAGATACTAATACGCTCCTAATTTTTCTGTATAAACTTGGCAGGGTTTTTCAAAGTTAAACCTGAAGAAAATTCTAACAGCACTTTCTCAATTAAAGCAAAAAGAATCCAGTTCAGTTGAATAACCAATATCTTAAACTGAATATGAAAGCTAAGCCAGCAGAGATCTAAAGACATTGGTAGGGGGGGAAAGAAAAGCTTCAGCAACTAGTTCCCTAGGAAATATTTGCTATCAGAGTCTGTCAGTGCCAGCATGTTTTATACAAACAAAAGGAAGTCTGTGAAGTTTACATCAGATCCCTAAAGAAAATAATCCGTAGTAGCAAAAAATTGTAATAAACTCTTCCCATCACACACACTTCAGTGCTGTGTGTCACATCGCTGTGTCTCACCACAGCAGGTTTAACTGCCTCAAACTAATGCTGCTTTCCTAGAAAAAAAGTCTTCATGGGAAGATTTGTCCTTAAAAATCAGTCAACCCTCCACGCTAAACTAAATCATGGGTTATTTAAGGAATAATCCCATATAAAATCAGAGCCATGCCTGCAGCAGCACGGATCTCAGATGCGGCCGGGTGGGCAGTTAATGACAGTATGGTTATTTTTGCTGTATAAGCACTAAAGGTAACTAGTCTTTCACAGTGAGCTGTAACAATGGACTTGTGTAAAAAAAAAAAACCAAACAATAAACGGTCATAAAAAGCAGCTATTTAATGATATAAGGACAAGAAACACCCCGCTAGGCCCTGGCTTCTCTCCCTCCTCAGGGCTGGGAGATCCCTCCCTCAGCAGCGCAGCTGTTCCAGCACTTCGCTGGCACCTGACCTGTATTTCTGATTTTTCCATGAAAAAATGACCTGCCAAGGGCACACCAATCGTTATGAAACGACACCGTAATATTTTGAGTAGTCATCCCTCAGATCTTGTAATGTTTTCTATATTGCCAATTTACATAAACTGATCATTAGTGTGGGTACTGAGGGGGGGAAAAAAGAGAAGAAAAAAAACACAAACAAAACCTAACAAAAATACAAACTCACAATCAGTTGTGTAAAGGCCCTTTTTCTTGCCTTTGCCAGGGTTAGGTAAAAGCAGACGCTTCTCCTCCCTTCCTGCCCCGTGTTGACCCCACAGGTCCCTCGGGCTCCTCCATGAGGGGCCGCTCCCCCGTCACGGCTCCTCCTCCCGCCATTTCCTTCCCGCCACGGCCGATCCCCCTCAGCCTCCGGCAAAATAAACACGAAATAAACCCCAAACTCCACAAAACCGCAACCGCCGGCACCAGCCCTGGCACTGATGGACCAAAAACGGATTCGAGCCTTCTGCTTTATTAATGGGGCTTTTCCTAAACACCGGGTAAAATAGGGCTTTAAAGTTTAAAGTGCTATTTAATAAAGCCTGCACACATGTTGGCATTACTTTAAATAAAGTAATCATGATGTTAAGTTCAGGTTTGGTACGGCAGACAAAAAAAAAAAAGTATATATAAAGTGAATAACTTCAAGTAAATTCAGCTATGATACTGTAAAAATTGTCATCAGGAGAGCAGTGAGAAGGTGCTCATGCCCAAGCACTCGTTCCATACTGTGGAAAGAGTTGTAACAGCTTATCGTGACATGAATCATATCAGCTTATCATGGCATTAATCATACCAGCTTATCGTGACATGAATCAGATCAGCTTATCATGGCATTAATCATACCAGCTTATCGTGACATGAATCAGATCAGCTTATCATGGCATTAATCATACCAGCTTATCGTGACATGAATCAGATCAGCTTATCATGACATTAATCATACCAGTTTATCGTGACATGAATCGTTTCAGCTTATCAGGACATGAATCGAGGCTCTCGGCAAACACCTGAGGTGCGTTCACCAACTACTGCTGAAAGGAAAAGACTTTCCAGTCACAGCTGGACAGAACAGTCCTGCTGACTGCCAACCGATTTCAATTAACTTACATAAAAACAAAAATCTAAACTTATTTCACAAGTTTAAAGAGGTCCAAAAAATAAAATTACCCACTTTACACTTAAAAGTCAGCTGGCTGGGTACCACAGATTAATAAACACATATCAAATTAATTTTCCCTTTTATACTATAAAGCTACAAAAGAACTAATGAACATTCTAGACTTGGAATTTAATTTTTATACTTTTATTCATTCTAAGTAGCCTACAATTTTCATAAAAATCCCCTAAAGAGACTGATGGGATAGAGAACAGGGAATACAACAACTAAGCGTTGTACCTGCAGACATGCACACAGGTAACTCGGTCACCCCATGGAAACACAGCCTCAGGAACATAATGCAAACCTCATTACCAGTAAATCTACATCAAAGCAAACAGGACACTAATTGAGACAAGATAAAAGTGTTTTCCATTTGCCTGTTTTCTGAGAGAAAAAATATCCAGGCTGCATTCTGCAAAATTGCTGCAACACAAAGGTGCACTCTATTTTGTTGTTGTTATTATTATTAGAACCTCAGAGAGAGTGGGAATAGTCTAATGACAATTTAATTCTGAGAAGATACCCCAATTTGTAAGAAGAACTAGGATGTAATACAGGAGAAAACAGGAGAACTAGGATGTAATACAGGAGAAGAACTAGGATGTAATACAGCAGAAACAGAAAGAATAAAATGGTATAGCCCAAGATTCCATATCCCACTCTACAGGCCTAAGAACAAGATAATCTTCAGTAACCTTAGCAGTTGATAGCTGGATTAAGAAGAAAAAGCCGTACGTGTAATAACTTTGCAGTCCAGTCATATATATACATATATATATATACACACACATAAATATAGGTCTCATCAGAGCCAGGAACTGTTAAGCTTCACCCTGAATATTGTGCACAAATGTAGTCAAATTGTAACATGCACGTAACCAGGATGATTGAGAGAAGAGAAGAGAGCTAAGAGCTTTTAAGATATGTATCATTTAACCTCATCAAGGCACTGAAGGTCAGACACAATTACCCTCTGTAAGCACCTCAAGAAGGTGAAAACGTTTCTCTTTTCTGGCTTTTAAAACAGCTCCTTAGCAAAAATCCGAGCAGGAATATGTACCAACGTTATTGTTTGCATGAGTGTTTAATTAGTTTGCACAGCATTTTATGATAAATTACCAGTCAATGACTCAAGAGATCCATCTCTAGCCTGTTCTCTTGGACACAAGGTCTAAATCTAAAAAAAAATGTAGCTTAAGATCCATAATAATATAAATGCTCTATAGGTATCCTGTACGATTTTAAGTATCAAAATGAAATATTTGAGAGCACTAGAGTTTTTCTTACCTTTCCAGAAGATTATGAATTGCTTTGAAGAGCAGGGTCCTACACTCATAGGAAAGTCCATTCTCCCAGAATCCTTCTTCCACCACTACAAAAACATAAAATGTCAACATGCTCAGAATAGGGAAATACAAACATCTATCCAAAACATATCTTCAACAGCTTTAATTTTCAAAGCAGCACGTTTCATTAAACTATTTCAGCGTTTACCTCTATTGCCCAAGTAGCTTTAATCTTTACTTGCTGCAGACGCAGCCTTTGGGAAAAAAAAACCAAAAAAACCAAAAAAAAAACAACAACAACAACAAAAAAACCACAAAAGCATAAAAGCAAACCCATTTGTTTGTAGCATTCAATATTCAAGTACAGGGGTGAGGAATGCATGATCATTCTTTGCCACCACTGCTGAGAGGTCCTTTAAAACTTAACCACAGATGCCGACAATCAAGAAACAAAGTGAATCATTAAAGGTGTAAAATCAATTTACATAACTGAAACAACATGAAACAACTTCCCTGAATCTCTCGCTGTCACACTCAAGTGCAATCCCTCCATTGTACTGACTTAAACTGTTGCAGTTTTAGCAATACACAGCAGATTTCATGCCAAAATAAAAACTGTACACTCAGTATCGAACTGCAGAGATTTTAGAGTTTAAAAAAGTAAGTCTAATTATCTCTCATAGTAGAGTGCAGCCTGAATTAGTCACCTGAAGGACAGACAAACCTCAGAAATATCTGCTGTCCTTACTCATGGCTTTTGGGTGCTAAAGCTACCAGGAGTAGCACTCTTTCTGGTATGCCTCTACCAGATTCTAAATCTTTCTCAGCTAGAAGACGCAGAGTGAAAACAGATGATAAAACGATTTTTTCAACGAGTAAGAATTTGTTAATTGTCGGAGTTCTGTCATTTCAATTTTACAGGAGTAGTCGGCAGATCTTTAGAAGTGCAAACATAAAATCCTACTGCACGTTAAGCACCGAATACTTCACACCCCTCCTTGGCCAATTTGCAGGACGAGACCTCCCAGCAGCACGTCTATCGCAGAGATGATTATCTCAGTATAGTTTACAACCACGTTTAAAGGCAAGCTCTAAGGAGTTTGTGCTCCACGGAAAATACTAATATTGCCAGCAGCCTTCGAAGCCTCGAGCCACTGTTCTGCTGCTTCTCCGGGAGCTGTAACTCACAGACTCAGACAAGAAAACGCACATCTTTTGCATGTGCAATGTTGTGATATGCTAACGTTGGTAAAAGAGCCCCTCTCCTCGTGCAGAATGGAAAAGCCAGGTTTTAGTGCCTAAATCACCTTATCGGACAGCACAAGACTTCCCGGGAGAATGGAGACACAGAGCCGTGCCCCTGGGCACAAGCAGCAGCCAAGGAGCTTTTCCTTTGAAACCACTGCAGGCCCTTTAATGCTTGCAAGCCCTCCCTGACTCCGAGGATGTAATGGGCCACGGCTATTTACTGCACAGAACTCCGCATGGCCTCGGGTTTCATGGGTAAAACAGTTCTTAAGGAACTCAGAACCCCCGTGCATGCTCAGAACTACTGATGTATAAATTCTCAATAGCTCAGAACTACTGAAGCCCCAGAAGCTGCAAAGCAGGTACAGTCTTGCACTTAAAAATGACATAATCCTCAAATATATGAAAAGTTACAGATTGCACTATGAGAGATCACACCTGCATGAAAACTCAGTATTTAAATTAAAAAATGAAATTTTTGGACAGCATCGTGAAGTTGACAGAACATGTACAAGTCAAAATAAATCCACTCTTATACAGCAGTGAGCTCTTCTCCAATTTCACCCTATCCTAGGCTGCACTGCCAATATTGCCCCTGCTTTAGGAACTTCATGCAAAATAGGGGAGGCAAGAATCAATTTCATGATTTTACAGGAAGGTTCCCACCTCCAGTTCTGAAGTTCTCAGTCCTAACTCCCTACCTGCTCCCAGGTATACACAGCAGACTAACGGGACCCTGTCACAGCTTATATAATCTCTCAGAACTATTTTCTGCAAGTATAATTTTGCCATTTCAGAAGAATTCAGGTCAGATCACGCTGCTTTACAATGTTAAATGTAATATTCTGTAGAGTTGGAATAATTTTAATCCCGAATTCTTTTGTGGCTGGACATCACCTGTATTCCTTTTCCCTGCTCAGCTTCCCTGGCTACCCCAGCCTGTTATTCCTCCACAATCCCAGACATGAAAGCACTCCACATCCCAGCAGGAGGGATGGGATGAGGGAATGGAAACTGGCAGCACTCCCCCTCCCTACCCACCACCACAGCTGCATCCATGGCTGCCCTCCACTCAGCAGAAGGAATTGCTGGGAGGAATGTGTCCAAAATCCTAGGAAAAGCAGGGAAAAGCAATGTTAACCTCACAGCCAATTCCCAAGGGTCAAGTGTGCCATGAGCTCAGACTGCTTAAGGAGCAGCAGTGGAGTGGGACAGCGAAAAGGAGAAAGTCTGGAGTGGTATCAAGCCTCAATATTCTAATTTTCCAAACTGCCTTTCTTAGTACACGGAATTCACATAAATTATATATGAAATGGAAATAAAATTACTTCCCTATTAAATTTAGCTCTAATTATATCATAAGACATTGCCATAACCATTTTCCTATAATAAATAATGCCTGTAATTCCCAGATATATTAAAGCACTATACTTACTGTAATTATCTCTAATGCTTCTTTATCCTACTAAAAAAGTACCTCTCACAAGAGCATGTACATATGTCTGATGCCATAAAAATAAGGAGGAAAAATTAGAAGTGCAGCATTTCCCTTCCTCTTCGCTCTTTGGCTTCCTGATCCAGACTCCAAAAGAAAAGTGTTGAAATGGCTGGAGCAAGTTACAACTTCAAGATGCATATGGTGACCAGTAAAAAAAGCTTGGCAAAACACTAAATATTAGACTATTCCTGTAAATTCCAACGTTCCTGACACTCATAATGTAACTAGAATTTAGACTTTGAAGAGTATTTTAAATTCCTTATAGCAAATCGAAGCCTAGGAAATAATTGTTGGTCTCTGTCTGTCTACATGATGATTTCTAATACTTTTAACACTCAACACATTCAACTCCAGCCCCCCTCAGCTTTCCCATGCTCCTGATAGCATTTCCAGGCACAGCCAGCAGAACACAGGTGCTGCACGGGTTCCAAAACATGGGAACACCTCTGGCCTGTCCTGGAGGCGTTTCTGTTACTTCAGTTGAAATACTTCTCTTTAGATGCAACAAATGTGACACCGAACAACAGCTATGAAAGCCAAAACAGAGCACTTCTAGGGGGAGAATCACGGAAAGATGGAATATTTTAGTAAGAGAAAGCACAACAGCACAAACTTCATTTTCCTCCATAGGAGTCAGAGCAGAGGACAAGAGTTTGGAGAGGCAGCAAAGCAGAGGGGACAAACTGTGGGTCACTGCTTGCCAGGCCGTGGGGAGACACAGCCATGGCCAATCCGATCCCTGTTTGCAGCAATCCCATCCTGGGGAGGTGTCAGCCTGGGTGACCTCCAGGAGCCCCAGCTCCTTCTCACCAGAGGGATCTGCCGGGTGACTGCTCCTCCACTGGGACAGCTTTATGTACACATGTATCCAGAGCTCTGTGTATATACCTTCCTGTAAACGTTAACTACCCTGCCCAAGCCTCTGTACGCTCCAGAGAAGGACAACACCTGGGAGCAGCATTCACTTTATTTTAACAGGCAGCTCACTCCCTTCTCACTGCCCTGCAACAGAGGGAGAACAGCACCACTTCATTCCTCACCAAAAGAAGCAACTGTTTTCCTCTAGTTATGTTTTGTTTGTTTGTTTTAATGAAATCATCTCCCCAAATAAACCACTAAGTCTATTAATATTGTCTCTTAAAATCTAGATTCTCAGAAAAAAAATTATCAACAAGAGCAGAAAACCCAAAACAAAAAAAAAGTGAATTTGACACTTATAATGGATTACAATGGAGGTGTTAATCTCACTGCTGGTGTTCAAACAGAATGGGAATTAATCAACAGCCTTCATATATACAGTTTTTAGGCATTTGTTATGATTTTGTTTTCATAGGTTCAAACAATGAATAAAACGTTTGTGCTGATTTTTATGTTTGTTCTTGCAGATCAGATGTTAAAAGAACGAAAGGCAACTACAACAATTTAGACTTACATGGGAAATTTATAATTTAAACACACATTAATGAGCAGCTTAGTTGGCTTGGGGTCTTTTTTATTTTCAAGTCAGAGATATTAAGGTCTTCAAAGTGTCCAATGTTTTTTATGAAGTCAGCCATGTTCTCAAAAAAAAAAAAGATCCATTATAAAAATTTCAAGGAGAGAAGTCACAGCAAAATATCAAAGCAAATACTTCAATAATTTTAGGTCTCCCAGCAGAGATACTGGAAAGATAATAAGATCTCTGTTCTGCTTCAGTGGCCAAACTGACATATTCTACTTAAAAGAAATATAGGAAGGAAGGAGAGGAGGCAAGTTGAGGCTGTGTCGGCGCTGCAGAGACAGTTATACCTTTAAGAAATCCAGCCACCCACATTTTAATAATTCAGGTCACACTGCCTTGTGCAGTTTAAAAGCAGAATTAGTTTCAAAGAATACATATTTCCTCAGAGCTATGTTACATATTTCCTTTTAATGTATCATATTGCAGCAACAGCTGAAATGAACGTCTAGACATCAAAAACAAGGCTTTATTCCCACCTACTGCTTTTTTACCTCAGGCATCAGAGCTAATGAAACCCATTATCCAGAACACTGCCCTCAGTTACCACATTGGCCACTGCAAATATGAAAAAACACTCTGGGACAGCACCAGTTATTCAGCCATTAAAATTACTGAAAATCAATTTCTTGCTGCACACTGCAGAAATACTGATAGATTAAAGCAGGACACATGGGACAAGGAGATTACTTCCAGGGAAGATTACTATGTCAAACTGCTGAGGACGGGGACTTACTCAGCTTCTCGGGATTCACATTCAGAGCAGCACATGCTCCTTCTTAGCCTTTGATATTTTGCCTCCTCGTTGCCATGAAATATGAAGGAAGTGGGGCTTTTTCAGTGTTTTAAAAACACATGGCTAAACAACTCCAACAAAATCAGACATAAAATTACTAAAAGCAAGCATTTAATTTTTCATCTGTACTTTTATTAACGTGCCCTTAGAACAATATTTCAAAAACCAACGAGCATTTTGAAGCATCATTTCTCCTAAAAAATTGAGTTAAGAGAGTAACAATACAATGCAATGGTACATTAATTCTGAAAAACTGTATTATACCCATAAAAATCCAATTAAAGACAACGCCATTGATCGATCATTGCTATACTGCCATTGATCACCTTGTAAAATCTGCGTTTGAAGTCATTAGTGATTAAATTGACTTATTACTAAATCAGATTCAACCCACTTAGAGATCTAATTTCCTTGTGCTGGTTATGATCGTAGGGAAATTGTGCTGCTCACTCGTACAGGCCTGGGAATCCATCTTGGCTCCCTTCCCCAAGTCAGCTCATCACAAAATGAACCAAAGCAGTAGAAATGCTCCCCAGAATGATTCATTTGTGTTCTCCTATTTCCAAACAGAGGGAATACTCACTGGACACGCACAGAGGCGTTTCCAATCCACGTCCTTCCAAGGTATCCTTAACAGCTTCCAGGAAAATCAGAATATTAATGGAGACCATGGCTGGAGATTGCGGCTCAGGCTCAGGCACGACCCGAGTTTGCATCTCAATGCACTGCAATTTTCGATATAAAAACCAACACTTGCAAGCAGAGTTGACTATGAAACTAAAATTGTTGCACTTCAGAAGGATAAATAAAACCTTCAAAGGCAACAGCTGTTGAATATCACAGGAATACTCCGAGGCTTTAATTGTTGCGCATTGAAACAGAAATTAGCATAATAGCTATTTATTGAAAAACAGATGGTAGGTAACTATCTGCACTTAGATTGTGTTAGCACTACTTAAAGTATTACTTTTATCGCTTCCTCCATCCCAGTAGGTACAGAGTTGTTTTTTATAAAATACACATTAAATGTTACATCCTCTCCCTGGCCCACACACTCACATTCCTGTGCTCCTGCACGGCCTCTCCTGCCTTTCTCCGGAGCACACCACAGCCAGATATTCACAGGGACGGTTTCTCAGCAGCTTGGTTAACCAAAATTATTATCTATGAAATCAGAACGAGCATTTCTGCGCAATTACAGCTCAAGTCTGCTCTCTCTGTAGGAATGCAGATGAGCTGTGCAAAGAGCTCCCGAGACAGGAGAGATTCCAAATCAAACCATGGATTTGCCACGTGGTTTTTGCTTTGAATGCTTTCTACCATCACCAAAAAGAGTAAAAGGAACAGAAATAAGGCATAATTTTATGTAGCTTGCATAGTTTCTCAAAGCAAAGCAGGAAGTTGTCTGCAATGGGAAACCTGCTCTCGCGTGCCAGAAAATCCCCCCAATCCCTGATTTACGCTGCTTCATTTGTCCCACCATGTGTTTGTGTTAAGCAGTCTGATTTCCAAGCCACTTTATATTTCTTTGCAGAGGTATTTCCTATAAATGAAAAGCATAACCTGACCACAGTGAAAAGGCACTAAAGGTTTGGGGAGATTCTCCCCATCGTTTCCTAAAATGTTCCATGCTAAGGATGCCACTAGGAAAGAAGTATTTTCTTAACTTTACTCCTGGGAGTTTCTAGAATTTCCTCTCACATTTCCGAACTTTTCATTTTCCATTACCTCTTCAACTCTTTGGTATAAAGACATTAAAGGTAGTTTGTCAGAAGAACACAAAAGCAACCCAAAAAACTTGGAAGGAAAATACAATTTTTAAAAGTATTACTATGCTTTCCTAATCCCAGGAACAACCTGTACTCCCCAAACTTGACTTGCTCTCTTCTTTCCCCTTTCAAGTCTCCCAAGTTTTCTTCATTCCTATTTCCAGTCACCAGCTGGGCCTTGCAGCCAGTGTGACCCTCATTCCACTCATCGGCTGCCACCCCCACTTCTGCCTTTTGATCTTTCCAGGTTCAAAGAAAACGGAATTCCTGCAGTGGATGTGCAGCAGGGAGACGTTCCGGTGCACCAACAACGCGATGAGAAGGAGGACTTGTATTTTTCCTCTCCAGACACGACTGGTGTTTACTGGCACTGATGGGACACTGCCTGCATTCCCTGTTCCCAGAGCTCTGCTGGAGGTAACGGAATGTACAAGGGCAGCGAGCCTCTCCGGAGAAATCAGAGCGAGTTCAGCCATCCCCGAGTAACACAGGGCTTGTTCTGAGGAAAAACGCCGTCCCTATTAATCCCTACTTGGAAAGCGAAAGGAACCCGGAGTCTTCCCTCACTTCCCAAGCATGCAGGACGTCACTGCTGGAGCACAGCTCCGTCCGGAGCGCGGCACCGGGCCGAGCTCTCCCGGCCCTTCCACACGGCTCTGCCTGAGAAACGCCCGCACGGCTCCCGACAGGCGATTCCGCCGAGACCCTGCAATCCCGTCCCTCCTCGTTCCCGCTCCCATCGCCATCCCAATCCCACCCCGCCCGCCGGCCGTGCCCCCCGGTGACCCATCCCCACACCCACAGGGAGCTCTGGCGGCATTCCAGGGCGATCCCAGGAGCTTGCCCGGCCGAGGGGACGCGGGACGCGAGGCACGCCCGGAGTGAGCGCGCCGGGGCCGCTTCCCGCCGCCGCCCCGGGAGGGCAGCGCGGCGCGGCCCGAGGGCACGGCCGCGGCCGGGAACGCCCCTCCTCGTCCCGCAGGAAGGCAGCTCGGGCAGCATTCCTCGCCGCTTTCCGGTGTGCTGCGGGCGCCACGGCCTCTAATTGATATGTTAAGATGACAGCTGGAGGAAAGACAAGATCTCCAACACAGCCGAGGAGACATTTATGGAGAAACCCCGGGTGTAACGTGCCCGGTCTCCCCGGGCCTCCGGAGCTCTGCTTCCACCCAGCCGGGCTCTGCTCTGGGGGACAAAAACCGGTGCTATTTCCATCTCAGCTGTATGCTGATTTAACCAAGTCAATATTTGGGTTTCCATCAGCTAAAATTTGAGTTTACCCTTCTGCATAAAAATTAAGAATTGTGCTTATTTTTCCTCAGTTCACACTTGCTTTTGATCCTGTGTCACTACTTGCAGCCCCCAGGCTCCTATTTTCTTCATTGTTTTTTTCAACCTAATGGTTATAGAAATAACAATTTTCATTAGAAAATCTTTTTTTCCTTAACTTACTTGTAATGCTCTATTGTGAGAAAACAAGATTTGAATTTAAGTAAGGGATACAGGAAATATTTCTAGAGCAGCTTCCCGTGTTAAATACACATCGTGTGCCTCACACAAAACAGCCAAAGGTTGTAAGTGTGAACTACAACACTAATTCCATTGTACATGGAACATATTAGATAAGTCCTCTCCATGTTACTGTTTGAAAGTAGGAAAAGATGTGAATAAACTTATTTTTTTCTAAGTTATACATCCTTTCAAAATAATGTTTTAAAGCTTATTTTACTACTTGTTTTCCTACCTCCCTGCTGGAATTCATTATATTTTACACAGGAGTAAACGACAAAATTGACTTTTCAATTTGTTTACTTAAAAACTTGCTGCAGTAAAAGCTGAAGGACGCAAAAAACCCAAACCCCAACCTACAATCACCAAAAATACAAACAGAAAGTAAGAGCTAGCAGCAGGCAAACCCAAATTTAATATTGCTGGCAGGTTTCTTGAATAGCAAAGTTAAGCAAAAGTCCCGTCCAACCCAAACCATAACATGATCCTGTAGGTCTTTTCAGACGTGACCTTCAGCTTGTAATTTTTATCAATTAGAAAATAAATTTTAGCTTACAGTGTTTATATACTTCAGAAACAGAGGGTGAGGCTTGAGCAATAACATCAGTGCAAAAATGGTTATGGTCAGACTTGATGGTTGTAAATAAAATACTTGGAAAAAAATATTTTCAAAAGAAAAGCTTGAAGACTCTCAGTTTTGCAACAATTTTTGGAAATGGAAAAACCTGAAAATGCATCTTAAGTTGAGGTATGAAGAGCAGCATAAATGAAATATCTTTTTATAAATGTGCCAGTGAGAACCTTTTCCCTCATATCCTCGTCTTTTTGGAGAGGCCAGGATCCTTCCAAAACCACAGGCACAGAATAAAAACGCAGAACAGACTTCAAAGACAAAACAAGCATATTTTTGTCATTTTGTTTGTTCTTTACTCCTCACAAAACATGCCAAAATACTTTGTGCTCTTCTGTAAGCAAATGTTTACTGGAGTTTGCTGCTACTTGAACGGAAGCAAAAGCGAAATAACAGTTTTGTGTTGAGTTCTGCCAGTGAAGGGGCTGAGCTGGAGGCAGCAGAATGTCAAGCAGGTTTTTAAGCAGGTTTTGAAATCTATTTTTGTCCTCTGAGGAAGCCAGCAGAGGGAGCTGGCTGGGACCCGGTCTGAGCTCTTCACCCAGGGGCTGCTTTTTCGATTAATAAAAGGATCTGAGATCACATAGGCTAAAAATAAAACTTCAGGGGAAAAAAACCTACCACATGCAATAATAAACATATTAGAGGAGAGCAGGTTTGGAGTAGGGACAGTTTAAAGGCTCCTTTTAAAATAAAACCCTCCATATGAAACAGCTTTGAAAGCAGAGAAACTTCCTTGAAAAATAGTATCTGATCAAAGCAGCCGAGATCAAATGTGTGATCCCGTGGGAAAGGCTCCGGAAGATCCCTGAAAATCCTGATGTCCATTACTTCCACTGCCTGAACAGATACTTGCCCCAAACAGGTACCAAAACCTCAGTGCAGGAAAACAACCCCTCTCCCTCCCCATCCCTGCCTTTCCCAGCAGGGAATACTGCAGATGCTCTTTCAGATGGGGACAGAAAAACAATTTCTTCATCAGCATGTTCTTATTTATAATAATATGTTTATTTACCACTGTTCATAAACAGAAGGTATTACAGGAGAAAAAAATAATGAGGAAGACGCAGCAGGGCATTGGGGATGGAAAAAACAAATTACTGAGGACTGGAGAGCTGTTCTGAAATAAAGGAGTCCTTGGAATTCCACACAGTAATAAACTACGCTACAAGATTTTACAGACTATCTGAGACTCCCAAGTACTCAGCTTTTCTCATAATCTTTAAGGCTGAACATATATGTAGTAATTATTAATTTAAAGCCAGTTCTGCTCTGTAAGAATCTCTCCTGTGAGAGCAACTGCAAACAAGAACCCAAGTGAGCAGGATTCCCTTGGGGATGAGCAGGCTCCCCGAGGAACATCCAGGAATAGAAAGTTGTGATTTAACTTTCTATTCAGTCAAAAAAAGCGCTGCAACTTCTGACTCCTCTCTACTTGGGACTCCTTCTAAAGATCACTTTCATAAAATTTGAGGCAACTGACCACATTCGACCACCGCAAAAGAATCCCCCTTCCCAGGCATCCCCTGTGCTCCCTGCTGGAGTTCTTTCCTATATCCATATTTCAGCAGGAGCTGTCTCCCTCACTGCTGGTTCTGCAATGCAAATGCAATATGTTGTTCACTTTACAGGCTGTTGCCATGGATATTAATGTGATGTCATAAATTGTTACATCTTCATTGCAGAAACAAAATGAAAGGGCCTGGAAGCAGGAGAAGAGTAAGAGCTCATCTAACCAAGCATATTTAAGAATAAGCAACTGTTGTACAAATCACAAAGAGAAAAGAGACACATAAATGTGTATTTTAATTTAGTGTTGTTGAATGTTTCTCTGTGTAAGTGCTTCCTAAAAGATTCTAAATTCCCTATTGCATTTTTTACTGGACTGTTACCTGCACAGTAGGACCTCCTCAGCAACAGATGGAGCAGCACTTCTGAAATTCAGCTTTTCACCATGGTTGGAAATACATTTTTCTGTTGGAAACATCAGTTTCTGAACTCTACTTTAAATTATCAGGCAGTGGCCAACCATCCCAGCAAAGCCAAAGTGCCTTGCTCCTGCTTTTCCTTTCATTCCAGCTACTTTTTGTCTAACCAATTCTGTTTATTGCACACGAGCCATGGCAAGTACTTAATTTTCGAAAAATCAGGGTTGTGGGTTGCCCTTAAGGATTATTACCAACAAGTATTCCTGAAGTTCTTCCTCTCCAAGGACTCCAGGAATCAACAGTAACAAAATGTTCCTCTGCCTTATTAAAACAGTAGCTAAGATTACAACAAGTTAATCTACTTCATCTGTGGATATACACACAGAGAAAAGAATGATTTAGCTTAGAGAAAAGCAGAATACAGTACAAAGCACACCCAGTGTTCAGAGTCACAGAGGATTTCCCTCATTTTCAATTAGTCAAACTGTCTGCTTTAATCTTTTTCCCAAACAGTTTAGCTTTGCTGAGAGTGGATTTAACTAAGTCGAAAGACACACAGCGAGCGGGGAATGAACGGGCACCTCTGCCTGCCCGGAGCTGCTGACCTGCCAAGGAACAGTGCATGGGAGCAGGATAAACACACCCCACTCCCTTGCACTGTCACCAAACAGGCACCCAGGGGTGGAGCAGCACTCGGCCAAGGAGAATCCTGGCGCTGTCTGACCCTCTCCAGAGGGCGGTGCCAGCAAACCCAGGCACTCCTCAGCTCCTGGGCATTTCCTTTGGCAGCTCCAACAGGAGAAAAAGCCTCGCACCTGGCCTGCGTTTCTGGGGTCTTGTGGCACTTCTCAGTCTACGCATCCAACAGTGAGGAACCCATCCCCTCACAGTGGTGAGGTGTTCCTCCCCTTTCCAAACTCCCTTGAATTGCACATGGAATGGGATAGATCCACACCCTTCCATTCAAATCCAGCACCCTGCACTCCCACAGGTCAGACAGCAGAACAGATCCCATCTTCAACAACCCAAGAGAACCTTCCCTGGTCTTGTCTGTGGCTTCCACTTCCACATTCCATCTAATCAGGAGCCTTAACCTGTTCCTCCAAGTCTCTCACCACTTAACTTTCCATCAAAATTCGCTAAATACCTTTTGTTCCTACGCCCCCATCCATTTGGAGGAGGAGGAATACACATCAAAAGACATGCTCACCATTCTGGTATCTCCAAGATTCAAAAGGCTACTGAATAGCTGAACAAACAGAAAACAAAGATAAGTTTCTTGCCATCTTTTTAGAAAAAGATGTTCTGTAATTGCAGCTTTACTAGTCTGGGAGATGTTCAAACTTCTCGACTTAACCTGTTTAATTCACTTGCTTACGAGAGCTCCTGCTGCCAGTAAAGTACCCAGTGAACAGTTCTCCTCCCAGTTTGGCCCAGTCCCTCTCAGCAGCTGCATTTCTTGGTGATGGCACCATTCCCATTGACTCCATGGCAGCTGCACTGGTGCATCAGGTGTTGTGGGACAATCTGAACAACTCGAGCAACACAGGGTCTCCTGTACCCTGTTTCCAATCCTATTCTTAATTCAGGAGCTTAAAGGGCAAAACAGCCTCCAAACCACATCCCCCTGGTCATCCATCTATCCCTGCCCTCTGGCAGTGGGAAGCCATTCCCTGTGTCCTGTCCCTCCATCCCTTGTCCCAAGTCCCTCTCCAGCTCCCCTGGAGCCCCTTCAGGCACTGGAAGGCTGTTATAAGGTCTACAGAGAAACCAAGGCTGCAGATCCCCATTAAGTGCTCACTTCAGAAATATTTCTTGATTGGAACAGTTTAATTCAACTCCCCGACCCCGTGGGTCCCTGTCCTGGGGGAGCCACCCAACACAGAAACTCTGCCATGGCCCCCTGCTCTGAAAAGTTAAGCAACAGCTGCTATGTGAGCAGTAATACTGAGGATTTATTACCCTTGAAGGATTTGCCTCCTACAATCCTACACACTGAAAGTCCAGGTCAAAGGGCAATAGAAAGTCAACGAGCCCTACAGGGCAGCCTGAACACTCTGTAGCACCACACCAAACACCAGACACCTCCAGCGGGGCCAGACAGGAGCAGGGGCAGCACAGGTGTTGGAGGAACATCTCTGGGACGCAGCATAAAGGGCTCTCATCAAATTCCCCACCCAGAGCACGCTCCTGAGCTGCATCCCACAGCTATTCAGGCAAATCCACCCAAGGACCGTGCTCTGCACACAGCACCCTGCAGCTTCTCTCTAAATCAGGAGGGTTCTCTGCATGCAGCCCAAGGGTTCGCTGCACAGGAGAACACAAAATGCTATTTCTAAAATAAAAATAATTATAAATTGAGCTTTTATTTTATTAAAAAACCTAATTCTGTTTAAAAATGCAGCTACAAGAAGATTACAGCTCAGCCTACTTAATTTCCCCTAATATTTCAGTGAATAACAACCATCCATTTCTGCATCTCCAGGAAAGCCCTTGGCTGTCACGCAGAAGGAGCCACACGGAGAACTCTGTGCAGAGATTTAACTGGAATGTGGGGTGACCCCCTGAGCCTCAGCAAGGACCCAGCACCTCCAGGATCCTGAGCCAGTGTGACAGGGATCCATGTGACAGGATCCACGTTCCCCAGCGCCAGGGCGAGGCGGGCAAGGAGGGAGGGATCTTCTGCCAGGCTGTGCCAGCTGCCGTTTGGAGCCCGCAATGGACATCGGCATTTTGCCTTTCTGTCAACAATTTTAGTGTCAGAAACCAAGCACACGCACGGCTCCGTCCCCTCAGAGTGCCTGCAACAACCACAGCTGGCCCTCGTGGAACAAAAATAAGCTGATTTTCCATCTCTGATAATCTTGCACTTCAGAACGCCTACAGCCAAACCCAAATTCTCACCTACTGACCCCAGAAGCAGCAAAGCCAGACTTAATTGACTTTGTCACGCTAGGGATGTGTAAAAAACAACTCCTAACTACTGCAAACCGTGGCTAAATACAAATCACAGCACTTGAGTCTCACTGCAAATTAACAGGGAAAAATCCCCCCGTGAAATCTCCCGGCACCTCGGCAGCCCCACTCAGCTCCATCTCTCTGGGCCAAAGAATTTCACTCACTTGTGACATCTAAACATAATCTGACAGCAAACGAAGCTTCAGCTGAAGATTACGGAAAGGCTGGGTTTGCTTACTCGTCCCCCCTCAAGCAGCATACGAACCAGCTGGAAACATATCCTCTTGGAAATGTACTCCATTATATATTCTTCATCCTGATAAAGGCTGTTATCACATACAACCAACAGATCAATGACTGATGCTGCTGACAATTTATTTTCTTTTATTCTTTCCTTCTTGTTTATGTGATACCCGCATAGCCTGTAGGAGGCCTTTGCCTTCAAGCACAAAGCATCACAATTACTCCAGACATTATTTTACTGGCAGAAAACCCCAGCTACAACGCATTTCAATTTCCACAAAATATGTCTGGGTTGTTTAAAGAGGGTAGCAACAGGGAGATAATCCCAGTTTAATAACTCTGCATGTAATTGCTCTGAGCTACCATCTTAAGCTGTCTTACATAAAACCCATGCCCTGGGTCACTCCTTGTGCCCCTCAGCTTGGGAGCAGAGTTGTGTCCAGCTGCACCTCCCGACCCAGCTGTGCTCCATCCCCACCACCAGTGTTCTGCACCTCCCTGAGCCTTCCACATAATCATGGCAGAGATGGGCTCCCACTAAATTAACTCCCAGGATTTTGCAGAAAGTATCACATGAGAAACAAAATAAATCTTGATTTCACATTTAATAACTAATATCTATGTTCTGTGGTGCTTTATTCCATTGAAGCATTAGCACATTGAAATTATCAATAGGCAGCTTCTTACTGATAACAATTACTAAATAGGATTTAATGTCTAAAGTAACTGCACCACCTCTGTTTTAGTTAAAAATACAAAAATAAAGGTCTCTACTGCTGCTATTTAACCTTTATCTCCAAAACTTAAATTTCAGCCATAACAGTGGTGGGTTTTACCTGGGATATCAGAAAGGAATGAAAGTCAGCTCAGTGGGGGCAATTCTGGAAAATTACTGATATTTTTCATTTATGCAAAACTAAAATCCATCAGGTTATGAAAACCTACAAGAACCTTGGTAGAAAATGCCTGAAGTTCCTATGTTTAGGGAAGAGAAATAATTTCACCACACATGAGAATCTTTTCCAAGACAGACCAGTAAGAGCCAGACAAATTATTTAACCAGTCCTTCACTTCCACTGGGATATGTTTTGGAAAGACATTCACACTGCAGTGGGAAAACAAGTTTGATGAGCAGTGTTTTACACCCAAAATTCTCCTCATTCCCAACAAATTCCCCAGGAATTGTCAGCAACCCTGTAAGGCAATAGATCCCTGTTCTCACTGCTGTCACTTCTGCATTTCACAGAACTGGTCTGAATGTCTTTTCCTTGCCAAGACGTCCCCATCGGAATGCTGCATTTATTCTGCAGCTAAAGTAAAATACACCCTGCTCAGCTTTCTTCTGGTCTCTCTATATTTTAAATGCCTTTCACGTGACATCAGGCACAAATTAGTCCAGAAGACTTCAAAGCTCCTGCATCATGCCCCTTGCTCAGATTCCAGCAGTACCTGGCAGCTTCTCCTTGGCCCACCCACCCAGAACCCTGGAGATGCCCATTTCCAAGAGCTGAGCACCCAGGTGCCAGGGACTCCCTCCTGCAGCATCCCAGCCCCATGCTTATTTGTAAATAAGCTAATTTTGGTAAAAGTTACACAATCAAATACACACAAGCTTAACTGAGAGGAAAAAACAAATTAACTTCTCATTTGGCTCATTTTCAAACTCCAAATTAAGAAAGAAGTGGAAGTAACTGGCTTCATCCCATTGCTGTTCAATAAACTCTTATTTTGGTGTACCAAAGGAAGATGAGACTCTGTGTGTGTGTGTATATACACACAGATATATACAAATATATATACACACATATATACTGAAGAGTCTTATACTCTACACCATCCTTTAAAAACATTAAATAAATTCATTATTCAAGAAAATGTTATGGACAGCGCCACAGATGCTTTAAAAAACAATTTTTTAAAGAAAGTACTTATGGTATTAAGTACTCCTAGTGCCAAGGAATGATCCAAACTCTGAGATATTCACATCAAACCAGTGCACACCAGAACCTTGTCACTGGAAGATGTTCATTTTTTCCTGGCTGGCTCCCCAGTGGATACCAGGATACACCTGAATCCAAGCACGAGAATGGGAAGGAGGAAGCTCAGAAGCAATTTCAGATCTATCAAAATTGAAATATTACCTCAATACAACACTAACATCTTCACTTTGGGAGCTCTGCCAGAAGAGAACAGCCACCCTGCAGTAACTGTTGCTCTTTGGTGGGGTGTTTGCATCCAAGAACCATCTTCCATGATGCTGCTGGTGAGCAGCTACAGCAATCTCCACACTTGGACGTGCCCTAAAACCTACCAAACCCACTGGATACAGCAACTGGGCAGCAGGAGCCAAACAGGGAATTGGACAGAGATGGCCAATGGAAAAAGTAATGCTGGGAGGCAAAGGAACCAAGGCTGGTGTCCCTCTGCTCCTCAGGGAGCACAGGTCGGGCACATCCCACCAGGCACCAGCACAAAGTGGTGTCACACAAAGTGGGAACAGCAAAACAAACAGAAAAGATTCATGGGACAGCAAAACAAAAGGCACCTGTGATTCTATCTGCAAGGTACAGCTCTCATCAACCTCTCCCAGTGTAACCCAGTTTAACTGGGGGCCATTTTTACAGCGAAATTACTCAGCAGAAAAAGCCCAAGCCAAATGTGAGAGGAAGGGCTCAGGGTGAGTGCGCTGTCGGAGGGGCACATTTATCTCCTCATGACTGTTAGAGAGGGTTTGCTGTTCATGGGTAAGTTATTTATAGCTCATCTGGGCAGCATCCACATCTTTAATTCTGTAGCAGCTTCCCTTGCCTTTTGAATTAAAAATTGAACTTTACTCCAACAGATTCTCAAGGGGAAAGCATTAAATGTGCCACATCCTGTTCTTTGTTTCAAAGCAGCAGTGTGAAATAATGTAAAGAGCTCACACAGCCCTGATGATTACTGCATATTTCATTACCACTCCAACACTCTTTGTCCCACTTAGAGCTGCCTACATGCCTTGGGCCATATGGAGCTGGTTAAGCAGGGCCTGTGATTACTACTTGGAAAAATCTACAACAATCATTCTCAGACAATTCTCAGCATTGTGATTACTTAACTTCCATTTTTTTAAACCTAAAAAAGTAATCGACCATGTCTGGAATGTCAATGAGCCCCAATTTTTCAAAATTTATTAAAAGATGCAACTGATTATATAAATATGACACACAGCAAGTAACTGAGCAGAGGTGCAATGCATGGGCTGTAGTTATTTTTGCTCATCATTTTTAGTAAGTTTGGGGAAATGCACAACTTCAAAGTCAGAAATGAGTGATCTTTTACAGCCAGCACACATGGCTGGCAGGTGACACACATTACTTTGGTTGTCTGTGCTGCCTAAACCTTTCAGACAGTTCTGTTTCACTGGATCACTTTTGGGTCTGTAACACGACAAATGTTAAACCCATGGATGAATTTGTGGCTGAAACAATTTCACCTGGAGCCTTACACAGAACTGCCCAGTGACTCCATCCCACAGCCCGAGCTCATCCCAGTGTCACCTCTGTGACTTTGCTGGCCCCAGACACAGCAGCATCTGCTCCTGCTCTCCAGACAGGCCTCTCTGCCAGATCCTTTATTCCCACTGTCCAGATATATTTAATTAATTACATCATGGTTGTGCAGCATCCAGGGAAGGGAGATGCTGTTAACACTGTAACCCCAGCTGACAATTCTATTTCAGTTTGCATGGACCTCTAAAGGCAATCATTCCATGGTGCTCATCCCCTGCAGGCTGGGAAAAGCTATCCAGGGAAAGTTTCCAAAGGAGAGGCTTCCATGCTCCTCACACACACCTTGGCCAGAGAAAAGGGCTCATTTAGGGGCACCTGTCAGCAGAAGGAGGGTGGGCTGATCTTTCTGAGGGCTGGCTAATTCCATAAATGAATCCTGATCAGTTCTCAGGACACAATGAAACCACTCACCCTCCCTCTTCAAGGTGAGCTTGGTCATGGAGGTTTAGGCTGGATACTGGGGAAAGGCACTTCCCTCCAAAATTATCCAATAACATTGAATTAATCATGAATTACCTTGACTTGTCCAGTGGTTTAACACCACCTAATTTCCACCAGCACATATTCTGCTTTACATCAGTTCCCTCACAGGGCTTCAGTGACATTCTGTTACTCCATGGCTTACTCTACTCCCAGGATTAGACTGGATATTGAAAAGCAAAAGTAAAGAATTTTATGCAGAAAAACAACACTCGCAGCATATGCAAAAGCTGCTTGCAGAGCAAGCCCAGAATTAGCTATACAGATATTTTTCCAAGTTTGACAGTTGAGCCTTCTGTGCTTGTCATGCATATGCCACATTAGAAAAATAATGTTCTTATGTAGTAGTGAACACATGTTTATTTAATGGCATCTGCCCAGAGGGATGAGATATTTGCTGGGAGCACTCACAGAACTGTTCCTCTCAACCCAAATCACGTTTGAAATATCTAGGTTAAAACCGATCTGGAATGGGTTGATTTCTGAAAAACAAGACCTTTTTAACTTTCAAGAATTCAAACCCAGGGTTTTTTTACACACAGCTGAATTTACTAGGCAGGAAAATATCCCCATCTGAAAAGAGGGAGAGGAAATCAAATAAAAATATTTTAAATATTATAACGTTTATAAACAGAAAATATGGTTTCAAAGAAAATACTGGGAAATTTTATTCTGTCTGTTCCCCACAAAACCACGTTGTCTATCCTGATCTATGTCTTTGGGCTACAGCCACAGGGAAACAGAAACTAATCCTTCAAATAAAAACAGATTTGCTTGGGTTTGTCTTGCATTTGTGGGAGGGTTTTGAGTGGGTTTGGGTTTTTTCCTTTGGGTGGGGTTTGGTTTTTTTAATAAAGCAATGGAATATTTACTACTTAGGGTATTTGTTAAAGGAAATCATCAAAATGCAGAAAAGAAAGCTTTTTGTACAAGACCTACTACCTTAAAAGATAAAAAAAAAATACAGGAAACAATGGGTAAGGCTCTAAAAATAAATAAAAATGAAAAAGCCTGTGTTCTATTCCTTCTCCTCTTCCCAAAGTGATGACTTCAGCTGATTAGCTCAGTATTTGTGCTTTGGGCACCACCATCCATAAAGACCAAACAGAGTGAGTTCATTCATCTTAAAAAGACACAAAAGAACCCCATCCATTCCCACCCATGACTAACACACGTGTGAGAGACTGCAGGCACTCAAAAAGGGATGGCATCATTCACAAAATTAGGAACTAAAGGGATTTTGGTGTCAAACCCAGACTGAGATCTGACTGAAACACGTGCCAGGGGTGCAGCAGTTCAGGGGACCTGCGGGAAGGGACAAAACACCAGCATTTGTTTCAACCTTTGCATGGGATGAAGATTAAAATAAACCTTAAAAAGGAAAATTAGAAGATTTAGTTCTTCTTCTCTTCTAATGCTTTTTTAATCTGCTTATGCCAGAGATCCTTGTGGGGCAGCCTGGCCAGGCAGGCTCAGGGCAGATGCTGAGGCACATTTTGGGCACAGAACTCGGGGACGCACAGCAAAGTTCTTCTGAACTTTGGAGAAGCACTTGAGCCTCCACTCTGAGTTTAATGCACTTGAGCCTCCACTCTGAGTTTAATGCTGCTGCACTGGAGCCCCTCAGGGTATTCCAAGGTCTGCACCTTCCCAGTGTGCCATCCATGCCAGGGCCAGGCTGGCCGTGCTTCCCTCACCAGGGTACCATTCGCTCCCCAGCTCCCACAGCCTGACCCCTCTCAGCATCACCTTCCTCCCTGTTTCTCTCCCATTCTCACATCCCCACTTTTCCCTCAAACTTTTTCATCAGCTTCCATCAGGATCTGCCAGCACAGGGACCTCTGGAGAGGTGCAGCCACCAACAGTGACAAAGATTGGGGCAGAAAAGCCCAGCTGGAGGCAGAGGGGAGGAATTGGCCCCTTTTTCTGGAAGCAGATCAGACTGAAATTCAGATGATCCTGCAAACACAGCTGGAAGCATCTCCTCCTAGAGGCAACAACACCCAAGCCTTCCAATAGCACTCAGAATATGGGCTGAGGGGGAAATAATCCAGAAATAGAGAATAAATTCCCTGATCAATTGCTGTTTAATCAGAATTTCTGCTGTATACACGAGTGTTCTTCAGGGCTCACACGCTGTAAACAACACATCCCTGTCCAGAACATCGAAACAAGCTGCACATGGAACAGCAGTTACAATTAAATGTTGTGTTTCTGCAGTGCCTAAAGGGCTTAAAAACAGCTCCCTGAATATCTAAAATATTGTAATTCTGCTTCAGTGGCAAAAAGCTGCAATGCATAAATAACTGCTCTGCAGAGCATCCAGGCAGGCCTAAAAAGGACATTCTATGTTAAGACATTTTTAGTGCTTTGTAAGAACAAACTTTGGATTTCTGCTGTTACAACGAGGACAAAATAAGTCAGGAGCCATATCCCCCCCTTGCCTGTTTGCTCTGCTTCCTCCTGGGAATGTGGCCAGAACTTATGGGGAGCTCAAAGATCTCCACTGGTACAGGAATTTAGGAACAATTCTTTGCCCTTTTATCAATATTAGGGTGAGGATTTGGGGGTTTCTCTCCACTTTGCACTATTTACTATCTTTTTACTGCTAAGTCATAAATAATAAATTGATGATGAGCTCCAAGATCCATCATGTATTTCAGCTGGATAGCTGAAGCTGAGATGTTTGTCAACCATTAATTAATCTTTTGGAGGGTTTCAGGGATGAGAGAGAGAAACAATAAGCCACTGAATAAATGGGATTTAATTCCCTTCCCCTCTCATCCTCCATTACTCACAGCACACTCAGTATGAGGAAAGTCTATTTGACAAGAAGTATCAACATATTAAACACACACAAAAGCCATCCATCCTGCCAGTGCTTCCTGCAGCAGCAGCCACTAACTGTGATTAATTTACACTAATTTGGAGTTTAAAGAAAGAAGACACTGATAAAATAATGTTTCCCTCTCTATTAAAAATATGGAGAAAAATACATAGAAGGCAGCCAGCAATTCAGCAGTGTGCAAAGCAAAAGTAAATTTACAAAGACTAAACTCTGGGTTTTATCATTGCCACGCTGCACCTGAGCACTGTCAGCATCCCAGGCACTGGCAGGGATGTTTCACCATGGCAATTCCATCCCACACCCGGCTCTCACCTCCCTCAGAGGCCTTTTGCTTTCTGAACCTTAAGAGAACAGTTCAAAAGGAAGGAGGACACTGAACCTCTCCTCTGTGCAGGCAAACAGGACCATTTATAAAAACTGCACATTTGTGGTTTTAATTTTTTACCTGCACTCAATAGGTGCTGCTCAGTTTTTGTAGCTGTTCACATTTTTTCCATGTAATGAGAACAAAGATCTTAAATGTTTCATTAGGTTAGTGTTTGTCTGGTCACTTATGAATGTCTTATTCGCCGAGAAACAAAACATAATTCCTAATTATTCATTCTTCTTCTGTACCAGTCTTCCATTCCAAGGGCCAACCTGGTTTTGATAAGAGAGATCATTCAGCAGCACTGCCCACACCCAAAGGCTTGGAGGAGCTGACACCATTAGCTGGGGTATATTCTCTTTCCTGGAGAGCAAAAATAAATGTTTTTATTTAATTGTGGCTTCTTTGCAGTTTGCAATAGGAAAAATTGCATTATTAGTAAGATCTGAAGTTGTAACCCACACTGCACCACGAAAACACTGGAATCCTTATCAGCTCAGACACAAATCAGAGCTTCCAGACAAACCCAACTCTCGAACTCCATTATTACTTAGATGTGTCTTATCCTTCCACCTACACAATAAATGTAATTATTCAATTATTTCCTGGTATTGCACTGATTTGGGTGGTTGTCAGGCAACAATTCCATCTGCAATGACACCAAAATCTGCTGCCCCCTTACAGCTGTGCACCCAAGGAGCAGCATTAAACCACTCCCAGGGATGTTAAATTACAGCAGGAAAACAAGGGCTCCAATTTTATATCTTTACCCTTTCCCTGGGGCCACAATTCCAACCTATCTTTTACACAGGCACATGCTATTGAAATTAGTTAAAATACATAGATTATCTGTGTGTTAACTGGAGGGTTTGAGATCATATACACTTCGTGTTTTCTCCTCTATCTCAACTCATCACATTCTTTACAGCCATTAATCAGTGCAACAAGTGCCTGAAGATCCAGGAGAAACATTCCCTGTGGATCTCATCTGAAGCTTACCTATGGAAAAGAGAAATCAACAAACAGGAAATCACCACTACCTTGTGCCAGCACTTCCAGAATCCCTGTAAGTCTGAGGCAGCATTGTCCAGATTTAAGTTATTGGCTGCCCTGAGGTTCCAAAAACCAGGCACACTTTATTCCAGTGCAGTTTCACAATGTGCCATCGGAGCTACAATGAAAATCTGGGCCCAGGAAACAAAGTTGGCACAGAAAACTGAAGCAGAGGGAAAGAAGTGGTCTGAGGCCTGGTGTAAATGTAAATCTCAAGGTAAATACTACAGGTGCTCCCCGAGTTCTGTGCATCTGGGACAGGAACTGCACTCCAGACACTGCTCACAGTGGGAGTGTTCTGGGGAGACAATCCACACATTAAGAAAAGGGACTTCTTTTTTTTTAATTAGCATCTAATAATTCTGCAGGTTTCAGAACTGTTCGGAGCAGCTCTGGTCACCCCACAGTGAGTTTCTTACCCTTACCTCATTCTACAGCAATTTGAAGTCCAATGCACTGTGCCTGTGTAAAGCATAACGAGCTTCTAACCTTTCTTTTAATAAGTCATTTATATGCATGTCATTAATAATAATATTTTCAAACACACAGTCCCTCCAACAGCTTTAGGATGACACAAAACATTGGAAACACAGCCCTCCCTCCATGGGAGTTCCCACTGGAGCTGGGTAACAACCAAATCCAACATTTCTTTAGTTCTAAATCTCATGCTTTCCCCCACAAACCATTCCAGCTTCCCCCAAGGCACAGAGGGATATCCAAGCAACCACGGATTTAACAAAAGCTCTCCTAAGCTGTTTTATCTGTTTCTCATAGCAAGAGGGATCCAGACCTGACTCTGGCTGCGTGGGGATGTTCTGCCCCTCGGAATCAGCCCTGGCACCACCTGCAGAAGGTTTATTCCCAGAGCAGGAGACTGAGACTGGATCCTGAGCTGAAATCAAACAACACTTCAGGTCACAGCTCCAAGTTTCCTTCCACACAACAAATGATCCAAACAGGTTCTGAGGTTTTCTCACGGCTCCATTCCAGAGTGTATTCGGATCACGGCTCCAGCTTGCCTGGCCCTCTGATCCTGCCTCTCTAACACCACCAGGGAAACTCCTGCAGTGTCGCCTCCAGGAAACCTTTCTGTCCCTCTGCCTGGTGCATCTCTTGCTCAGCCTTTCCAAAATCCTCATGTATTGGAAAGTGGATCTACAGCCACCCCAAACACAAACATGGTTCTATTTAACCTTGACCTCCCTTAAACTCGGGGGCTGCACTACATAAACCCAGCCCCACTCCTTACCTTAATTTCTCTTTAAGGACAAATTAATTACTCCTCAATTTCAGTAACATTTCCTCACACAGATGTGTGCCAAGCCCACTGGAGCTACCAAACCACTTTTCCTTGGATACTCAACAATCTGTCTGCAAACAGGGAACAAGTTCTGCCCCACAGAAATCGGTGAAAATATCCAACACAACAAAGCCAGGACTTGGCTGTGCATTAAAAAGATTTATGGCTGTGCTCTCACAACTGAACATAGACTTGACAGGATGAATTGGCCTTTAAAGATAAGACAGGTTAAAATCCCATTTCTGCCTAATTAGCAACTTCCCCAAGAGCAGGAGCTGGTTTCAGAGTAGAAAATCCCACGAAGGACCTTTACATGATGATAGTTCAGAGGAAATACTTTCCTGAAACAGGAAGCAGATAACATGCTAAAAAAAATAGCTTGATTGTATCTCACAAATTATTTGCTCCCTCTTACCAACTTCCTGTAATTTTCTGACATGTAATTCCAAGGAGGAAAACGAAAGGAACCCAGGATCTCACACAAACTCCTCACCACCACCAAAACAGCACATTAAGGCTCGTTAAGAACAAGGGCCCCCTCAAAGTATCTTTCTTATTAAAGAAGTTTTATTAGAAATCACAGAACATCCTGATGTTTAAATTCCGGTAGGGAGGAGGAAGGCAGCAGGGAATTAAGGCACCAACAGCATCCATCCTCCAGGGGGGAAAGATCTGGCACAGCACACCCATCCCTGCCAGGCAGTGACCAGGTAACGTCCCCCAGACTGGCTCAGGCATTCATAGTTCCGAGGTTTGGCTTGGAATTTAGATGTCTTTTGTAAAACCTGGCATAAAAACCTCTTTTTGTTCAATTTACATCATCCTGAGTCCCGAGTGCTGTACTGCAGGGAATAACACTTCCAAATTCCACCAGAAAGCCCATTAGAAAGGAAGAAAACAAGACTGAAAGGACACAGGGATGGCAAACGCTGCACTCCTCCTTCCAGGCTGTATTATGGAAGGGGAACAATGCTTTTTGGGATATAAAAAGGGTCAGAGCACAATGCATCACCACCACTGAATGTTCCAAGAGCTCTAAATAGCAAACTGGATGTCTCAGCTCAGAGAACTTTAATTTCTTTAAGACTCAAAAAATCCAGGAAAAATGTTCCTGCCTCAGAAAACAAGTGAAATAAAAGGGGGAAGTTCCACAGTGTGGCACAGAGGGCACCTGGCAGGGAAATTCTGCTCCTGATATTCATTTGCTCCTTGTGTCCAATCTCTTGACAGCAACCTCGTACCAAGCCAGAGCAGCTTCTGCCCACAGCCCAGGTCTGCACCCACAGCTGTTCTGGGCCACGTCACTCCTTGACTGAGGAGGTGGCTTCCAAAAAGCAAAGGAATCACAGAAAAATTCAGCCCAGAACCCTCCTGAGGCCAAGGCCTGTAACCAAACCAACAGTTAGGTAACGCTGCTCACACAAGTCTGGAGCATCTCCAGGGATGAAGATTCCATCATGCCTCTGGACATCTTGTTCCAGTGTTTGAACATCCTCCTTGGAAACAAATATTCTGATCCAGAGTGGAAATTTCTGCCCATTTAGGTAATTTGTATCTTGGTTTTCATTTTCCTTGGGCACATCCAGAGCAAGAACCTGCTTCCCCCTTGTGCTGCCCCCCAGCCCCACTACCTTAGGGGCTCCCATGGAACCCAGGGCTCCAGGTGCTCCCAGCAGTGCCCAAGAGCGAGGAATAAATGATTCCCAGAGCAGCAGGGAATTATTACAGGGGCACTGCTGCTGATCCATATTCAGGTCCTTGCCCACCAGGAGCCCAGATCCTTTCCTACCAAAGCTCCTTTGTTGTCCCCAGACTATAAATGGTTGTCAGTGCAGGATTTTATTCCATCTCCGGTGCAACACTTGGCATCAAATCCAGGATTAGCTCTGGAGAAGGGGTGTTGCTACCCCAGAATGCCAACTGGACCCTGAACCACTCCCTCTGAGCAGCTCAGCCTGTGCTCGACTCCAGAGACCAAAACCATCCCAAAAGCCCTGTTTGTCCAGAGTTAACTCAGAAGACAGCAGCGAAATCAGAAAATTCCAAGATCTCCATGTCCTGTTGTCCCTTTGAAGGCTTTCCAGCTTTTTAAACTGGCCTAGGCCAAAACTGTGCAGTTAGAACAAAATATTCCATTTAAAAGATGCAAACATATTTGGTAGCATGCTCCTGCACTGAACAGATCTCCTTCCACCATACAGCAAGTTGTGTATGCTAATATATGCTAATTAGGCAAGCTAATCCTCTGAGCTGAAAACCTGTTTCAAGAGGAGGTAAACTTCAAAACATTTCTCAAAAAAGCTTCCACTGAAATCCATATTCATTACCTTGCAGGCACGGACGTACCACAGCTTGGTACATTTGCAACTGGGCTCGACAGAAACCTGAACCAAGTGCATCCATTTGGTCAGAACTGATGGAGAAGATGGACTTGAGGAGGAAAAATCCTTTTCTCTTTAAAGAAGAAATGAGACTGCTCCAAAAATATTAAACGCTGCCAGCCTCCCTGGTAGTAGAAAGCAGGGAAGCTGTGCATTGTGATTCTCCCAAAGATTATTTTCCAAACCAAGACTTCATAAATGTAAGGAATTTGCACCATGACTTCCTTAATAGGTGGCACAAACAAACGATGTTCTGCTCTGAGTGACACAGTATTCACTGGATCACCGCTCCCTAAGGAAGCAGCCGCAGGAAATCCATCTCCATGAGCATTGGTCACAGTCTGTGCTCCGGGAAAAGCCAAGGGAATGCTGTGGCAGTGTCCAGTGGGTGACCATGTGTGTGTGTGTGCCCAATCCCTGATTTCCATGGGTACACGGGGAGCTGCACGGGCACATGGCAGAGGAGGCCTTGGAATTGCACAGGTTGTGCAGAAATGAGGAACTGTCACATAAAATCTGGAATCTGTTACCGATCCAACTGTTCCACTTAATCAAAAGCAAAGAGACTTCTAAGAGCTCTCTTGCTACTTCTGACAGCCAATTTCCCAAAGAAAGAGCAACTGTGCTAACAGATCTTAATAATTCACAGGGCCTGGAGAGCTTTTGCTTAAAAAAAATGGGAGGGAGGGAGGGAGGCTTTTCTTTTTGACAAAAACCAGCAAATGGCCTCTTGAAAACAGCAAGAAAAGAGTCTGCCCTGCCTACACGGAGTCTGCAGAGGAGAGGGAGCCAGAGCAGTGCCACATTCCTCATTCATTCCCGGGATTTAATGGCTTTTTCATGCTTGGAATGATGAACAACACGGCTGTCTCCAGTGGATTACCTGTCACACAAAGTGCTTACCTCCAGGACTACACCCTCTCTGCTGCTGCTGCAGCCTTTTATGGATGGTATTGTTCAGTGTATGACCTTGTTAGAAATGATTAAAAGAACAACTCCTACCACAGCCGATTAATCTGAATTTAAGCAAAAAAACCCCAACTCTGGTAAAAGATTTATTTTCTCTCAACGGCAGGAACAGTACATGCTATAACTTCTGTAGGTTATGGGAAACCTCCCAGAACGAGTAATAACCATTGCCTAATTCCTGAAAGAATAACCAAGAAAAATGGCTCAAATAGAAAATGATTGAATATCACCCCTGTCAGATAAAGCTTTCAGGCTCTGATAAAATGAAACTTGCAGAGGAATTTTTCTATAAAACAAACTCAATTTTATTACCAAACGGTAGAAAATTTCTGAAGATATTTGCAATAGAGCGTACAGCTCTGAAGAAGTGTTCAACTTTATTCCTCATTATATCAAAACCAGATGTTGCTGCAGAGGGAAAGGAAAGCCTAACCTGGGAGAGAAAAAAATCCACAGGATCCATAAAAACCCCATAGGTATGGAAGTGGTGTTTGACAGCGAAGGTAACGCAGCTGTGCACAGCCCCTGAGAATTCCCCACGCATTTTGAGAAGATAATTTCACAGGAAAGGGATTTTTCTGTTCCAGACACTCTTCAAAAGACACAAGTGCCACTGCTGGCTGAGCTGTGGCCCTGCAGCCAGGCACGAGTGGCAGAGGTCCCTGTCCTCAGGTGCCTCCCAGCCCCTCTCCGTGAGGAAGGAGCTCCCGGATCCGGCCTCCTGACAGGAAACGGTTCCAGGCAGCAGATGCTGGCTGGGACAAGGCCCATTCCCTGCCAGGAATAACTCCAAAACACTTCAAACAATAACATTTTTACTTTTTTGAGCACTGCCCAAAGAAAAATAAGTACAAAGAGGCCTGGAAATGCTGGCGTGTTTATAGCACAGAATAAGCTACAACACAACCAAACCGAGAGCGGTTACCAAAGTCTCCTTCTCACAAAAAGGAGTTGTAAAGTTTTGGAAGCAAAAGCAAAAATAATAGGGTAAAAGAGCTTCATTAAAAAATCCACATAGAGAAAATCATTTTTTCAGCTGTTTTATGAAGGAACATTAAGAACATAATAATAATAGCAGGAGCACGATAAACAAGGAATCTAAGACTGGCTGAAAGTCCGTTTTATAGATCAGTGGTAAATGGTTTGTTTGCTTGATTTCTCCCTTGATTTAAAAGCAGAAACATGCCACTGTTCATTTTCTGGCATTTCTGTTCATTTTGTTTTCTTTTACTTCTGAAGAAAGATAAGACCTCTGTTGCCAAGCCCATAAATCATGAATGACTACATGAATGCCTTCGGGGTCTCCTGCTGTCCACAGGCACGCCAAGCATCTCCTCTGTCCTCCTCTGAAAGGACACAGGGAGAAAAGGTGCAAGGGAGGTTACACAAGGGAAGGAATCAGGAATATACCCCAAACCTGCCTGCTACAGCTTCCCCCTGAAGAGCAGCACAGCACCACAGCTAAAAGAGCAGAAATAATTGTCATCAGTCCTACAGGACAGGTGAGGCAAATTAGTTTGGTGTCCATATTAAAACCCCATCAGTTAAGTTCAGGATCTGCAGAATTCAGTGGAACTGATGTACAACATCTTGGAATGGCAAAGCCTCCCAAAATTCATTAGCACTGTGACATCACAGCCCAAATTTCACAGATGTCACATTGCTGAACATGGAGTTTGAAGCTTTCAGGGAGGAAATATTTAAGCCAAGACTTCCATGGAGAGCACAGAGTGCAGTGTGTGTTACACTGGGGGAATTCAGGACTGAAATTCTGGGGCTCCTGCAGAAAGAACTCAGCCACTGGCACCCAGAGCTGTCAGGCACTGCCCAAGAGAGGTGGCTGAGCTCTGATCCTCCAGCTCTGTGGAGCTGCCAGCCTTGCCAAGGCTCTGTAAGGGAGCACAAGGTGCCCTTTCCATGAGTTCTGGGATCCCAGAACAGGCAGCAGCAAACAGCGAAGGACCCAGCAACTCCAGCTCCTCAACAGGCTCTGCTGCAGGCACAGGGAAAGGAAGAATTCCGTGCACAGAATCCCAAAGCCAGGCTGACAACTCCATCCTGTGCAATTTAGCAATTAATTCATCTGCCATTTCCATGTCAGGGATGGAAACCGTACACAAGCCATCCCTGGCAGGACACACAGTTCAAACACTTCCACTCCATCTTCCCTGCAAACAAGGCAGGTATTTAATATTTCCACACCCATTTGTAGTTCATATTTTGTCAGAGAGACAAAAGCAGTTCTGAAACTTGAAAAGTTGGAAGTGTGAGCTAAAGCAGAAGTGAAACAGAGTCCAAAAGAAAGGTGTTCCTGGGGGAATGGCGGGGCTGCCAATGCCTGCCCATTCCCACTCAGCCAATTCACTGCAGCGAGTGAATCCAGTCTCAAAGTCAACATAATCCAAGAGCAAAGCGTTTGGTTGATGCACCTGTGGAAAGGCTCTTTGTCAAGCTTTTCTTTATCAGAAAAGTATTACTGTGCAGCAATTCATCTTGTGCACCAGCAACACCCACTATACAGAATTTACATTAAAAATGAAATAATTATACCGTACTTTAATAGCAGTAGTAGTAGTAGTAGTAGTAAGAGATTTTTAAGTAATTTCTCAAAACAGTTCATGGAATTCAGATATTCACTGCAATTCACAGGCAACTGCTTGCTCTGGACACCATTAATAATCCAACTTGACCTTATTCTCAACTGCTTCACATGGAGCTCTGTCAAAAACCTGCTGCACAATGCAATGAGCATGTTTATTCAACACACACCATTATTTCCAAACACACCTTCCACTAGTCCAGGCTGTTGCGACTACGTTAATAAAGTGTATTTTTCAAAGAACCAAATAAAGAGTCTGTAAACAGAGGCTCATAAATAGAAGCAGCAGCACAGGTGATCATTGACTTCTGACATCCCAGAAATTATCACTCTTTTCCACAAAAAAAAGAAATAATCCTTACAATAACAAAAGGCCACAAATTCAAGCTCATTCTCACCACTCGAGGAAGAGCCTGTAAAAGCATTAAAAAGACGTACAGGGGGTTCAAGAGTACTTGAATATCTTTCTAGCCCTGACTGTTCCTGACCCAGCCAGCACCAGTGTCTGAAACTCCCCAAAGCACTGGGGTTTATCCTCAGCTTCACCTCAGCCCCCTCTCCCAACACAGAGCACAACTACCGTGAGAGCAGCAAATTTGATTTAACAGCACCCACTGACCTGTAATGCCATTAATAACAACAGTCAGTCTAATAAAACACTTAATGCCTCCAAACTCTCACATTTTGAGCCCATAAAGGCAGGAGAAAGGCAGATAATTAAACAGCTTTCCTATAAAACCCAGCCCCATCTGGCTGCAGCTCATTTTCCCAACTGCGGGATCATCAAGCACGAGACTCGACTTTTCATAAGGATAAAGGGAATGGAAAACTGGTTTTGTTGCCTGTGAGCCTTGCAAAAAGGCACTGCCATCCATATGGATACCTGTGCTGGATTCCAGCTCAGCCTCGGCTACAGGTGTGCAATATCCCGAGCTGCAGGAGGGGCAGCTTACAGGGGAGCAGATATTGCTTTTTTGGTGCTTATCGAAAACCATCCATAAAGGAGGAATTTTTGCTTCTGATGTTTCCCAAATCCCTGCCTGCATTATTTGATCACAAACAAATCCAACAAAACCTACTCACAGTATGCTTTTAACAGCTCATTTTAGCCTGATTTACATTTTAAAGAGTCCACCTACACATGACCATCTCTGCTAACTCTGAAAGATGATCCAACTGTTTCCATCAAGTCTGTGCCTGTTCAAACTCTTCTTTTCAATTTTAACACTGAGCAACACTTAAAAATTCCTAGTAAATTATATCACCGTTTGTTCCAGGTGAGCCACTCCAATTTTTTCCACAGGCAAGAGGGAAAGAGCTCGAGAATTTCAAACTGAGAGTAGGCTTAAATGGGATATTGGGGAGGAATTGTTCCTTGGGAGGCTGGGGAGGCCCTGGCACAGGGTGCCCAGAGAAGCTGTGGCTGCCCTTTGGATCCCTGGCAGTGTCCAAGGTCAGGCTGGACGGGGCTTCGAGCAGCCTGGGACAGTGGAAGGTGTCCTTTGCAAGAACATATTGGAAAGGGATTAGGGATTAGAAGCACGAAGCATTCCAGTTATGGAAGTTAAGGGAGGGTCAAATCCAACAGTCATGTTACACTGCTGCACTTGTTTCCCAAATGTGAGTGATGCAAAGTAGAAATAATCCCATAATTTAGCACATGGCCTCTCCTGCACACTTAGAGTGAAAGTAGCACTGTGCTCATCTTCATCTCCAGGATTTTTTTTTTTCTCCAGTGAAATAATAGCAGAATTTCAGGTTTCAAGAAATGATGACAGCGATCTCAGTACCTACAGACACTGCTCTCAGGGCCAGGAAAGCAATTGGCCGTGCTTAAAATCCTTAAGAAATGCTTATCAGACAACATGAATTGCAATAAATATAAGGACACAGCTCCCAGGGGACAGTACTGCCCAGGCTGCACTAAAAAGGTTACTCCATGTAACCCCAAGGGCAGTTTGCCTAATGAACCCACACCTCAGCCAGCAGGCCCTAATCTTGTCAAAGTCTTCCTGGGTTGCCATTCCAGTAAAATTGGATTTGCTCTACAGGAAAAGCCTCCTTTTTGTTCTTAAAATGCAGCTCTGGCGCAGCAACGAATTAAGAAGGCAAAGTCCACTGTGGTAGGGGAGAGCAGGATGGATTCACCTTTCTGGAAGTTGCAGGAATTCCAGAGACCACTTTGGAGCAGCTGAAGGCTGGAATGGAAGCTCCCACCAACACGAAATTAAAGAGCACAGGAGGAGGGGTGGGTGTAAAATTAGTCCATTAAAAACAAATAACGAGCCTTAGCTCAACCTCCCTCAGGACAGAAGGCACAGAGGGTAATTCCGGAGCTCCCAGGGAAACGGTGCCTTCTCTGAGCGGCTGCCCCAGTGATGGATTCACCTTAACACCCCCACATTCCTGGAACCAGTCTGTGTTCAGGAACACTGATGCCTCTCCAAGCCAGTGCCCACTTTGCCAGGAGTGTTCCTGCCTGGATCTGCTGCCTGGAAAGCCTGGGCAAAGCCTGGGCAAAGCCTGGGCAAAGCCTGGCACCCTCAGCATCACGAGGCTTCTGGCACGGAGGGCAAGCACAGCAAACACAGGGGAGAATTAAGCTCAGCATTGGTGTCACCACTGCCAGCACCAATCCATAAAAAGCTTCATTAATTAAGTGTGATTTCAGCTGGATTGTCCCTCCAGGAGCAGCACTCAGTGGCCCAGCAGTGGCCCAGCCACGCCAGGCTCAGGGCACGATGTGCACAGGGAAGATGCTGCAGGACCAAGCCCCCCTACATGTCACTGAGCATCTTCAAGGTGTGCAAGGGTTTGCAAATTCCTGAGAACTGCACTAGGGGACTAGGGGAAAACACACAATTATCTCCCATTTTCACAGTCCAAGCTGATTTTTAGCTGAGGAAATCAAAAATACAAAGATTATCTCTGCGGTTATTTTGATCTCAGATATTAGGAATGAAGAAAGCTTGAAAATATTCTGGCTTCCAACAAAAAAAAAACCAAACCAAAACCAAACCAACCCCAAATCAAGCTAAAAATCTGTTTTATCAACACTTTTTCTGCTTCTATACAGACTAATTTTTCAGAAAGGTCAAAAAATGTTTGACTCCAGAAAGTCTCTAGGAATGCCTCATTGTGAATGAGAATGAGACTACCTCATCCCTTCAGAAAAAGGCCAATTCTGTTAATAATTTCTAGATAAATAATCCTGCCTTTTTCACGAGTCTTGCTAAACTATACATTTATGGAGCAGGATATTATGTGTCATGCTGAGCCTCAGGCCTGGGTGGAAATACGGGCAGCACCATTAAACTGCAAGAAAAACCCCACATTTCATGTGATCAACACAAACTCAGCTTTATGGACCTGCAGTGATCTAAAATTGTTCCACAGAACTGTGATGGCTCAAGAAAGTCGGTGTAGCTAAACCCACATATGGCCCAGGTTAAAAAAGAAAAAAGAAAAGGAGAAGAAAAAAGCAGCAAAAGCCAAGTCCCAGCACTACAATGCAAGGATTGAAACCCTCACACAGCTCATTATGTATCCAAATAAACCTGGCATGGCCTGGCCAGGGAATCTGTTCCACATGTTTGTGTGTACTCTCCTCTCTTTTCCTGAAGAGATCCCAGCAAACGGAACAATTCTGCAAGGTGAGTCCTTGGACAGGTGTGGTGACCAAATCCTGTGCTCACCTTTAGTGCCCTTGGACAAAACCCCCAAATTTCAGCAATTTCATTTACAGTTCTGAGCTGAAGATGACATTGCTTGGTCTGAGCTAACAAAGGGAGCCCTTGGAGACACTTCAGCCATGATTTTTTCTGCACCTTATTTCTGTAATAGCTGGAATGCAATAACACTGAGAACAACTGGTGAAACGCAAGTAATAAATACCTATTCAATAAATACAGTGTCATAAAAACAGCTATATAACATTTCCCTGATCATTTTAGCAGCACCCTTCACAGCCAGGGCAGCCTTGGAAGTGGATTCCCAACAAGTGTGCTGATGGCAAGGAGCAGTTCCTTGTGTCAATGATTTTATCTCGTGGATGAGATTCAGACCTCACAGTTCACAGCATCAGCGACCCTCAAATCTGTGTTTTCCCAGAGGAAAGGCACCCAAAATGCAGGTCCTGCTCTCCTGCCTCATGGGGGCTGCTCAGCAGCCACACAGGGCAGGGCAGGGCAGTAATAAAGCTCTGAGCTGCACTTTTATGCAACAAATAAATTTTTAAAAGGATGTGGCTTCAGAGCATTTTTTCCCTCTTTCCTGCTTCTTTCTTACATGTCCTAAATGCATCTATTTCTGCCAGTGCTGAGGACACCTGCACACAGTTGGTGCTTCCCACTCGCCACTGCTATCAGGTATCTCTTAGAGTGAGGGAATCCCTTTAAACCACTTCCATTAATTCTTCAAAAAAAGAATTGTCAGATTTAACAAGAGAATTATGTAATTACAAAAGTAAAAGCTATTATTCAGCAGAAAGGTTGTTTTAATTCTTTTTTAGCAGAGTGCCTTACACCATCCACGAGGCCTTACTGCAAGTGCTATTAAAATATAAGTAACAACATTTTTTTCCCCATTTTAAGCAGCAAGTTCTCCTTGCATACAGTTTTCCCTTACAGAGCACATCTGGATCAATACCTGTGAGCTGCACCAAGAGAACTCTAATACCCAACAGATTCAGGGGTTTAATCACTTGCCAGAAGTCACCAAGTAGCAGATAAATATTGAAAGCTGAGAGCAATTATGACAAACACGGCGCTTACACAATCCAGGTTACCAAAAATGCAAATAAAGACACTGCCATTTCAGATTTGGCTCACTCCAGGGAGTGCCAATTCCTCCCTGGAAAACATGACAGAGGATGTGGAACCTCCCTCCACAGAGCAGGATCCACACTGCTTAAGTGAAGAAGGGAATAGCAGCAGTTCGGCGAGTTTGGATTAAACAAAGACCAATTATGCACGAACCGAAATCCCAACGCCCCCAGCCCAGAATCCCTGTGCATCCTCTGACCCTCCAGCTCTCCTGAAACTGCCCCAGTTCAACCCAGACGCTTAAATACTGTGCTTACAAACCACAACAGGACTTTTCATAGCATCTACAAACATCAAAAGCTGAATAATTTAAAATTTTGTTTTCCCTTCACACAAAGAAAGCCCCCAACGTGACTCAACACCACAACATATCACTCGTGCTCATCATCTCCCCCTCAATCTTTTTCTACAGACAGGATTTCTTAGTTTAAACAAATAAACATATTCTCAAAGTACAGTCAAATATTTTTACAGCTGACAGAGTTCCTCCCTCACTAAAATGAGAGCTGAAGAGGGAAAACAATTAAGCAAGTGGTTAAAAAAAAGAAAGAAGCATCAGCTGTTCTGCGAATTGGAGCACCAATAACCATCAGATCCCAACACAGAGTAAATTAACCTACATAAGTCTCCAAAAGCCATTTGTAGTTAAGCATTACGTGCTCAAGTTTCTAAAATAACAAATATAACTTTAGCTTTCGGGTGTATCTCCTCTGACTGATGGGAAAACTTGCTAATTCTGGTTAAGGCAAACAAGAACCAGTCACCAGAGCTGGTGTTTTGACTCTAACCCAGCCTCCCCAGGGCTGGAAAATAAAGACCAATCCAAGTGGAACGTTGGAGCAGGGAAGGGATGGGTTGTGCAGGACTCTGCCCTCAGAAGCAAAGCAAAGAGGGAACAATGGCCTGACAAAATACACATTCAACAAAGAGAAATTCAAAGCAATAAAATGACTTGGAAGATTCTTTCTAAAGACAGGGCTTGGTAGAATTTATTGAAGGAAGGGAATGCTCAGAGGATGGGGAAGAGTGCCAGTCATTCCTTGAGACCACAGCAACGCACAGAGCAGGAGCTGATATTTAGTGCCCCCCAAGATGCAAACAGCACATCTGGGTGATGCCCAAGGCCACAGTGGCTACAGAAAAGGAGGCAGAACTCCTCACATGCCTGGATACCGACAGTAAGAGCTGGATGGACTGGAAAACCAACTTATATAACATTATTTGATTGTGAGAGGTAAATATTGCTGCTGCCCCAGGAATTTCTATCATTTCACAAAGCCCAAGAGTGCTGAAACACACAGAGACCCTGGGG
>VZTE01006118.1:187995-204012 GCA_013397775.1 Eulacestoma nigropectus | reverse complement strand
GATTTTTTTATCTGTGTGATTTTATTTTACTGTATTTTACTATATTTCATTTTATTTTTATGTATGATTTTTTTATCTGTGTGATTTTTATTTGTGTGGATGATTTGATTTGATTTTATATTTTTTTATCTGTGTGATTTTTTTATCTGTATGATTTTATTTTAATTTATTTTATTTTATTGTATAATTTTTTTTATCTGTGTGATTTTTTTAATTTGTGTGGATGATTTTATTTTATTTTGCTGTGTAATTTTTTTATCTGTGTGTCTTTTTATCTGTATGATTTTATTTTACTTTATTGTATAATTTTTTTATCTGTGTGGTTTTTTTATCTGGATGATTTGATTTTATTTGTGTGGATGATTTTATTTTATTGTGTAATTTTTTATCTGTGTGGTTTTTCATCTGTATGATTTTATTTTATTTTTATGTACGATTTTTTTATCTGTGTGTTTTTTTTATTTGTGTGGATGATTTGATTTTATTTTATTGCAATTTTTTTATCTGTGTGATTTTTTTTTTTTTAATCTGCATGATTTTATTTTACTTGTGTGGATGATTGGATTTTATTTGCGTGTACAATATTTTTTTATCTGTCCTGCTATTTGTTGCCAGGACCATGGAAACACAGGAATGAGGGGCTGGACCATGAGGGTTGAGGTTCCCTCAAGGCTCAGGAAAGCCAAGCCCCTGGTTTTGTAAGGACCACCTCATCCAGCTTTTCTCCCAGCATCCATTCTTTCGGAGAAATATCCCAAACCCCCCACGTCTTTGAGGCTTTTCCTCCTGCCCCAGAAGCCTTTGGCCAATTTTTGCCCGTGATCTTTGTGCCAGCCTTGTTCCCAAACACAAACAGCTCTTCCCTCCTGCTCCTGCTCCCTTCCTGGGCTGTCTCCTTCCGGATGCTCTCCCTGTTTTTATCTGCTGACCTCGTGCCAGTCAGAGCTGAGTGTCTTCAATGCATCTGCAGCACCTGCCTGCGAGCTTTCGGGAATTTCGAGGCTCTTTTGGAGAGGGCCTGACCTGATCTTGATGGGAAGCACATCTCCAGCTTCGCTGCCTTCCCGTGGTCGCATCAGCTTCTTTTCATCATTTAAAGCTTGTGGGGTTTTTTTTTTCCATTTGAAAATGGAACCAATTTGTCTGAAAATCGGACAAATGGATTTAATTCTCCCTGTCACCTCATGCAGCGCTGCCATCCCGGTCAGGAGGTGTCCCGTGGGTGATCCAGGCACCTTTTTTTGATCCTGCTCGTTTTCAGTGTCTCTGCAGGACGTATTTTCCTATAACCAGGAAGATGATGAGGAGGAACTGTTATGAAGGAGCTGGGAAAGGGGCTCAGCCTGGAGAAAAGGAGGCTCAGGGGGGACCTTGTGGCTCTGCACAACTCCCTGACAGGAGGGGGCAGCCGGGGGGGGTCGGGCTCTGCTCCCAGGGAACAGGGACAGGAGGAGAGGGAACGGCCTCAGGGGAGGTTTGGATTAGAAGGTATCTTAAAGATGATCCCGTTCCACCCCCTGCCATGGGACACTTTCCACTATCCCAGGTTGCTCCAAGCTCCATCCAGCCTGGCCTTGGACATTTCCAGGCATCCAAGGGCAGCCACAGCTCCTCTGGGCAACCATCCCCATCCCATTCCTGCTCAGCTCGTGGCCTTTGCCTTGCTCAGTCCCACAGCTCTGTCTGCTCCAGGACTCAGAACTCTTCCCAGTCTACTCCAGTCCAACCAGAGGAGCCAGGAACACGTGGGAGCCTCTGGCACCTGCTGCACTGGAGGCCTGGCCAACCTGACCACAGCACGGAGGTGACCCCAGGGGGGCTTTTTTCTCCCCAAAACAGAGCAGAGTGAGGGCTTTGAAGCTGCCAAAGCTCCAAACGCAGAGTTCATTTTAATGAAATTGTATCATCTGCTGTGCTACATCCCTTTAAATGTTGGGACTTTATGCGTGTATTTTTAAAGGAATTTCCCCCCCCCCACTGTGTGGGGCCACTGACCTCCCCTCCCATATTGCCTCCAGATGTCCAGGAGGGAGCAGGGAGGGGAATCCTGTTGGATCCTGTTCCTCTGGAAAAATGCTCTGTTGTATTTTCAGTGGGATTAAATGAGCACCATCCACAGCCCCACAGAAAGGTGGTCCCACCACCTCCATCCTTGGCTGCTCCTTCCCTTTTCTCCCTCCTTTGAACCATCTTGTGGCATTGACCAGGATTTAAATCACCTTTCTTTTTTAAAGTTTAACCCAGAGGGGTTGTTTTAAGCTGGATCTGGATCACTGAGGCGACCTCAGGGCAGGGCCAAGGAGGAGGAGGGCGGCCTGATGTCCTCTGGGCTGGTGGCCTCGAGAGCTGCAGAGAGCAGGAGAAGCGTTGGCTGTGGGTCAGAAACTTTTCAAAAAGCTCAAAAAACCACGGAATAAGTGAAATCCAGCAGGTGGGAGAGCTCCGTGCCTCGTGCCCCATCCCAGCTCTCCTCACCACATCCCTTTGCCAACACAAGGCTTTTCCCTCCGCATCAATATTCCTGGCTGCTTTTTGATTTCCTCCAGATGGGCTACAATAGTTCCCTATCTTCCTTCTTTGGTCTTTTTTATCCTTTATTTCAATCCAAACCATTTCTCCCTGTGTTGCCAAGCTCTGTATTGTATCGCATTCCTTGCTCCTTCAGACACAATATCCTCCTTGACCCAGCCTGGCACATTTCCACCTGCCCTGTTGCGTCTATTCCTCCTACAAATTCTTACTCCAGCTCCAAAAGCGAACCCAGAGGGATGTGATATCCTGTTGTCCATCATCCCAGTTACATAAAGTGTCCCCCGGACATCACAGGGACAAATTCCCCGTTCCCTAAAGCTCTCCAGCTGGGAGGGATTTGGGAACATCACTTCACTTTGGGTACGTATTTTTTGGGAAGGATCCCTTTTAAGTGAATCATCTGTTTGCATGTACACCCAGGCTCTCTCCCAGGTTGACTCCTGCAGTTGTGTGCAGCTGCATGTGCCAAAAAAGCACATTTTCAATTTCTAAAGTGTTGCTGCTGAGCAAGTCGGGGCAGCGTTTAATTGTGTGGCTACACCTCTGTCTCCCCTGACTAGAGCAAAAAATTATTTAAGTATTTGTGCCACTTTGTGTTTTCTCATCTTTAATGACTAGGAAAAAAAAAAAAAACAAAACATTTTTGAAGACCCTTTTGAGCATTTCTATGCATTTCTTCAATTTTTCCAATGTCCTGTCTGCGTAATTTAATCTTTTGGGGTAAAACTAAGGGTAACCTGCTCATTTAAGGGTGAAAAACTGGCACAGGCTGTGGACTCCCCAGCCCTGGAAGCGTCCAAGGCCAGGTTGGAGCAACCTGAGATAGTGGAAGGTGTCCCTGCCCATGGCAGGGGGTGGAATGGGATGAGTTTTAAGGTCCCTCCCAACCCAAGCCATCCTGGGATTCTATACAGGAATAAATGAAAGCTGCTCCTGCTGATGGAAAGTGTTTGAGGTGGTTCTGTCTCATTGTCATTTCTCAGCAGCTCTGAGTTCCAGGTGGTTTTCCCACGTCACCATCATCACTAATTTCCCAGATTGTGCTGGATTCGCTCTCAACACTTCTGTTTTCTGTTGTTTTTTAAAGTGCATTCGACATGGACACCCCAAAAAGAGAAATCAAAAATAAGCAGAGTATTCCAATAAATCCGCCAAAAAATTAAAAGAGAAACTTTCCTACTGCTAAGTTCAAACTAGTTTGACTCACAAGTCAAAACTGATGGAAGCAAATCACAACTCTGGGGTAATTTAATCTAATTTAGAATCATTTCAAAGTGAGTGCAAAGGCACCTTGGAATAGTTCATCTGATTGAGGGTTTTTTGAGATCAGTGATGTGAAGGAGGAATAACCCAGTTTGGCTCTTGATATATATATGAATATTAATGAGTTGGCACTGGTACAATTTGGCCAACGTAAAATAAATTCGATATCTCTGTGGCAAATCCTTAAGCCAGAGATAAGCACTTAAACTGATCTGTTTCATACAATTATTTAAAATATACTCACTTTGCCCAAGCTAAAACTTTTCTCCCATAGAAAATTCCCTCTTTTTCACCTGGGATCATTTGGGTCTGTTTGGAATAGAGGAAAATAGTTTCACGTTGCTGTCTGAGCACCTTTGGCTCGAGGTTCCATTTTACCAAGCTACTCTTCCCACGAGAGACATGCAACTGCAATTTGCTTAATTGCTGAATAATAGATAAGGAAAATGAAAGAATGAATGCCTTCACAGACCCAGGCCCAAAGAAGAGCCAGCTGAAACGCGGGCTGTGACGTGTGGCTCCGCTCTGATGGATCTGAGGCTGTGCTATCTGTGCCCCCTCTTAATTTGTCATTCCCACTGGAAAGCAACCAAAGGCTCTGCTGGGAGATCTTTTCACTGCTGCTGTTCAAAAAGGGCATTTTCCTTGCAAGCCATTTGTCTCTGCCTTGTTTGTGCCAGCAGGAGGGAGGGCTGCACACGCTGGCAGGGGCCACTGGTGATAAGACGATCAAAGGAAAGGCAGAATCCTCGCAACCCAACGAGCTGTATCCACCCAGGACAACAAACAGAGCATTCTGCTGTTCCCTCTTGTTAAATACAATGTCATTTCTAATAAGGCTGATGGATTCCGCAGCGTGGTTGGGTGTTTCACTGATAAGGGGATCAGGAATTCTATCCATGACACGTATTCCTCGTATCTCTGATGAATCATTAGCAGCCAATTCACAGGAGGCTTCGGGGCAAGTCCCCACCAGTTCTTCCACCGCAGGAACATTTATTTGCTGTTTGCTGTTGGAAGGCAGAGGCAGGCCCTGGACACTGCCCACTCCTCGTGACTCACACGGGAGCAATCCCTTTTTTCTCTTTGGACTGGGGTAAAAATCATCTCCAGGAACGGCTGGCGAACACTGCATTGTTCAGCTCATCCTTCACTGCATGAAATCGGGTCATTTTCAAGTGGGGATTGAGACAAACCCACGGCCATTCTGGATTCCATGGCTGCCACAAGGCCACTCCACACCTGTGGTGGCCACGCCCTGCAAAACAACCCCCTGGGCTGCAAAATGTGGGATGTTGTCACTGGGATTACTGGGATACTCCAATGATTCCTGAACATGCTGAGCCCACAGAGCATTGTAGGGGGGTTTGGGTTGGAAAGGACCTTTAAAAGTCCATGGGCAGGGACACCTTCCACTGTCCCCTCCAAGCCTGTCCAGCCTGGCCTTGGACACTGCCAGGGATCCAGGGGCAGCCACAGCTTCTCTGGGAATTCCATCCCAGCTCCTCCCCACCCTCCCAGGGAACAATTCCTTCCCAATATCCCATCCATCCCTGCCCTCTGGCAGTGGGAAGCCATTCCCTGTGTCCTGTCCCTCCATGCCTTGTCCCCAGTCCCTCTCCAGCTCTCCTGGAGCCCCTTTAGGCCCTGCAAGGGGCTCTGAGCTCTCCCTGGAGCCTTCTCCTCTCCAGGTGAGCACCCCCAGCTCTCCCAGCCCGGCTCCAGAGCAGAGGGGCTCCAGCCCTGCAGCAGCTCTGGGGCCTCCTCTGGACTCTCTCCATGTCCTCCCTGTGCTGAGGATCCCAGAACATGGGAATATTCACAGAGGATGCTTTCCAGGAACACTGAAGATGCCCCTACAGTGAAGTACTCCCCATGGAGTTTGATCCCATTATTCCGTACCTATCCTTGTACAACATTCCTTCAAACTTCCTCTTGCTGCAACAGAGACATGGAAAACCTTCAGATCAGTTCAGTCACTTATTAACTGAGGATTCCTTATAAAGGCTCTGTTTTCTCCTTAATGCCATGGAGGACCTTTGCATTTTCACCAGGATTTTTTTCCGACCTCCATGACAAATAACTGGGAAAAAAAAGGTTTTATTTCTTTACCACATCCAGCTGTTTGTCAGGTGGGGGAGCAGAAAACTGTGATACAGATCAGAAGGCAGAGCCAAACTGATAAATATTGTAATCCCGATGATGGAAAAAGAAAACCAGCTGGGATTTTTCTCTCTTTGTTTCTTTCATCAAGTCTAGACCCTACGTGTTGTGCTGCTTGGAAATACCTGGAAATATTTACCAAATTGCATTCTGATATGATGTCAATAATCAAGTGAGAAGAATGAGCAGAGACTTGATTTAGGAAAGAAAAGAAATCTCTGATTTGCAGCTCCGTGTTGCTTAAGAGAGCAGCACTGAGCTTCAAAGACAGAAACGTTCTTTCCTCCCAGTCTGTAAAATTTATTCTCACCAGCACTTGTGGTTGCCATGAAAGAAGAATTTTACATCCCAAACTCCAGAGAAGTGATGGGGGTGAGGAGATTTCACTTCTTGCCCTTTTGGCTTCCTGTTTAAAACCCAAGATACCCATTTCAGCCTTCCAGAGGATTTCTTCAGCAAATCTCTAACAGTGCAAGAAAAAAGCAAGTACGAAGTTTTACGGTCTCTGGTCTGAGATTTTTGTCCTCGTGGCTTGTCCACAATGTCAGTTTATTCCTATATATTTTCCTTTAAACTCTATCTTTAATAAAATAACTGAGGCTTCAAGCTTCTGATGACTTCTGTCTGTGCCTAACTTGAGGCTGGAGCAGAATTCCAGCCGAGGATCTGCACTGTCCCGGCAGCAGGACTGGAGTTTGCTGTCGGCACTTGCTCTAAAGCAAAGCAGAAACAGCGATGGGCAAAGAGCGAGCCAAAAACACCTCTGGAGGCGTGGAGTAACAAAATGTTCATCAGATACTCAGGGTTTGCTCTTCTCTCTGCTCCCTCGTTAGCTGCAGCACTCGAAACAACACCCAAATCATCAGGAATAATTTTGGAGGAGCGTGGCCGTAGGTGCCGTCTGTCATCAACCCTGACAGGGGCATTTGCTGGCTTTTCAGAGAAATCTTTCAGGAGCAGGTAAGAGACTGGATCCCCTGGATTCATCCCAGAGAGGCATGTTGGGACTGTTATTTAACCAGCCTGTAAATGAGCTGCTTAATTAGCAGCTAGGCCAGACAATTTAGGACGTACAATTATAGTTTGAATACAGAGGTAAAAATCACTTTCTCCTATGGCTGGGTTGGTTTTTTTCCCCAGTTCAGGGGTACTTATTTATTTGATCAGTCAAAAAATGTTGAGTCTAAAGTGAGCATGTTCTTATCTCATATCTTCCACCAAACTGGAAAATCTCTCTTATTTACCTTGTAACATGACAAAACTCACTGATCCAGGTGCATTCCAACCTTTCCATTAGCAGATCTGGTAATAAAATTAATTGCTGTGGCCCTAGAATTAAAATTTTAATTTTAATTAAAACTAAAAGTGGCCCTGATTCCATCGAGTTTGCAGTCCTGGCCACAGGATAGTTTAGAGGGATAACACAGGACTAAAACTTAGCAGGAATAATTTCAACTAAGAAAAGTAGGTGTCACTTATAGTCATAGCAGAGTGATGATATTATAGGGGATAGTTTTTAGAGGGGTTTAAAGGAAAGGGATACAAAAAAATGCAGTAAAAGCTGTCACAAAATAAAAGAGCAACATGGTCTTAAAAATAAGGACAAAAAAGGACAAATACATTGATTTTTTTTAATTTGGGTGCATGTTTAGAGCCTGTCACTGATCCACTGTGATAACATCCCCCAGAATAAGGCAAATCCCACATTTACAGTCAGATCTTGCACGATAGAGATATTCAAAACAGTCTCTTTTTTTTTTTTTTTTTTTTTTTTGGCTATTAGAATATTCATCTGCTTTACTTCTGCAGGTCCTAATGAGTGGTGAAATTCCAAACCATTGAGCTGGACACTGGTACTGGTAAGGCTGAAAAGGTAACTACCTGCAGATTGTGTCATTCAAGCATTTATTTAGGTGCACATTAGGTATTCCTAAAAAGGTAATAAAAGAAAATTCCCCTTCTTGGCTGCCTCATTTCAGAGGCCGTAACCAGCTCAAGGTGTTCCCGAGGCTCTGGTGTGGATCCTGTTGCAGCCTGGCTGCTGAAGGCTAAGGAATTCCAGATGTGCTGGGGCAGAGGAGGAGGAGGATGGGGAGGGTGTGATGCCAGGCACAGAGCAGGGTGTTCCTGAGGCAGGAGAGAGCCCTGGATTTTGGCCCTTGTGTTTTTGGGATTGCATTTGAAGCGATGTTGTTGAATGGAACATGCAGAGGAGGGACGCAGAGCTCGGCGTCTGGGTTTGGAAATTTGGCTGCTGAGGGATGCACCCAGTGGCCAGAGGTGTCTCCTGGGAAGATGATGATGCCCCAGCGTGGTGAGGGGAGCTCCACCCTGCCATAACTTCAGGAAGGGCTTCCCAGGACAGCGGGAGATGGAGAAAGAGAGACCCAGGTGGTGCTGAACACACAACCCCGGCTCCCGGAACGCTCCTCACCAACCTCCTCCGTGCCCGGCCTCATCCCTCAGCCAGCCAGGCTGGTGGAACCTGTCAGACCACACGCTCTCCCTGCTTGCTGACAGCTCTTCCCAAGCTTTGTTTGTGTGCTGGAGCTGGGAGATTCGAATTCCAAGTGCGTGGGGACGGCTCTCGGGGCACAGCGCTGCGCTCCCAGGGAACGCTGCCTCCTCTGCCTAATTAGAGAGGGTGCTCTGGGAGACAAAGATCTGCCAGCCTGCTTCCCAAGTGCTCCACAAACCATATCAGGAGGTCTCCAGAAGTCATTCCCTGTCCCTAGGAGCCAGACCCTGGGTGCCAGAGATATTAATAGCAGCGATATCGTGATTCAAGTGTCTGCTCAGCAAGCGGAGGGACATTCAGATGAGGGACCTCAAGGAATTCCCGTGCCAGGGACAGCTGGGATAGATACAGTTTCCCAGGAGCCAGGAGAGGGATGGGTGGCTCTCACGTTCTCCCTGTCACCACAAATGCCTCCATCCAGCCCGTCTTGCAGTGACAAAGTGACACTCCCGTCCCCTCATGCCCTTAGAAGGTTCTCACTGCTCTGTGTTCCATCCTCGGGCAGGACGTGGTCCCCCAGCGCAGGGCAAGGATAACCACACCTCATCCCAAGGCCTGAGCCCAAGACAGCACGGAAGGCACACCACGCTTGATCCGAACAATAAAAATGAAGAGATTCCGATTTCCGGCACGAAGCAAAAGGAAAAAAAAACAAACGGTGCCATGAATTCCATGGCATCAACACGAAGATAAAAGCAGAGATGCAGCAGGAAGATAAAGAGATTAGAGGAGCAGAATTATTACAAATCTTGCCCGTAGCAGTGCCTGTTCCCAAGGCTGCCTGCCATTTCCCAACGATAAGATCCAGGTTTTCAGGCTGGGTGTTTCTTTTTCCCCTATTTGTGCTGGAAAGCTCAGAGCTATTTTTTCACTTCAGGCTCCGAGATATTTGTGCTGAAAGGTTCAGCCATTTCTACAAATGAGGTTATAGAAAACAAAAAAAACTCCAAAGCTGTTTTGTTGAGGAAAGAGAGAAGCTGAGATTGGTTAAGTTTTGCCACACTGGCCAAGAATGTGTCCTTTGAAACACCTGTGAAAATCCAAATTTAGCCAAATTATGAGTCTCTGGAAAACTATTGCTCACATATAATCAGGGCTCACGTGTGGTTCCTGAGCATCTGCTGCTGAGGGAAATGTGCCCTCGGTCCAGAGCAGGGTACAAAATTACATTGAAATTGAAAACAAGTTTGTTTTTCTTTTTTAAAGAAGGTACTTAATGCTATTTTTAGAAACGTTTTTCAAATTATCCTAACATTAAAGAAGTGCAAGTAACCAGTGCTTTCATTTGAGCAATAATCTCACTGACAGCACCTTCCTAATCATGTTTGCTCTTTCCAGTACCTGTTTCTAGGTCTGTACTTTTTATAAGTATCCATTAGTAGTTAAAATATAACTCTGAATGAGAAGAAGCATGGGAGAACGAAGAGATCAAGAAATGGGAATTAGAAATTTGTATCCTTTGTTTCACAGCATGGGCCAGTCCTTTCACCCATAACCATGAAAAAATGCTCAATAATCCATATGGTCTTGATTCAGGGCAGAACCAGGAGTATTCCAAGAATTCCTTCAGCTTGTTTCAAGTGGAGTTTGCTTCTCCTTCCCAACGTTTTTGGGGTCATTCCCGGTGAACCACGTCCGTCTCTAACCGAGTTCCCACTAAACTGAGGGCTGTGCTGCTAAAAGGGGTGGTCTCAGGTATTTTATGGACAAAGGAGATGTGCTGAGCTAAGGAAAGCTCCCCAGCCTAGAGTCAGGATGAGGTGGTGAGCCTGTGGAAGCACAATTTGGGGAAGAGGCTCCAGCACCCTTTCCTGCTGCCTGGGAAAGCACAGCCAAAGCTCAGGTGTGGAACAGCAAGAACAGGATGAACACCCTGACGTGTGCCAGGGGAACTGTTCACAGCCAAACAGGCTCTCTCTCAGGTAATTATGGCATCATATAAAGGTCATGACTTAGAAATTGCCAGGACTGCTGGTTAAAAAATGCCATCTGCTTCTATGGTCGTAATAACCCCAAACTGCTGGACTGCAGCTTTCCTGCACTGGGATAAGTGGTGTCTGTGACAGGATTATATCCTTGTGCCATTCCATGATTCTTCTTCCTGTATCACGAACTTCTGCTTTAACACCATGCTCCCACAGTGGAGTTTTTCCAAGAGAAAGAGAAGTTCTCGTGCCCAGACCCCAAATAACTGACAGGTAAGAAAATGCAGGAATACCAGAAAGATCCAAAGTTTCTGGCTTTGTTTCTCTGGGACCTGCAGAAACAGCAAACCAGGATCCTCAGGCCCTTCCATCAGCTTCCAGCACCCATCCCACCCCTTCCTCTGCCTCTTCCTTGTGGCAGGGATGCCTCTGCCTCTCCTCATGTTTAACACTTGCTTAAACATTTCAGGCCTGCAATGCCGACAGTTTGAAGCTTATGAATTTCTCTCCTCCCTTCCATCACCCCTGGGATATTTAGGATAAAATTCAGCAATGAATGAGACCACAGCAGTGATCCTGTGCTGCAGCCCTGCTGCTCACATCAGGCTGTCCCAGGGCTGAGCTGTGCAGCTGGGCACAATGCTCACTTTGAAATCCCACACCACGCACGTGATGGCTTTCATTAAATACATTATCTGGTGATGATGGTGCTGTGGAAAGAACGCTCTCACAGGCAAACTCACTGCAGAGGGAGGAGACCAAGGCATTTTTTCCATTTTCATTGCTGGTTGTAATCTGCAGGGCAATGACTGATTCAGGGGGCAGATGTTGCTCTAGGAGATAAAACTTAGAGTTTCGAGTCTTAAAGGTCCTAGCACGTGGTACTTGTGAAAATGGGTGCTTGTAAGAGTGCAGACCTAAAACCAGAGTTGTACAGGTGCTCTCCCAATCAGGAGTTAATGAAATGTGTCCAAGGAACTGTTACTTCTGATGTATAACACGGTTTGTCATCTGCACAGAAGAAAACAAGGTTTAGGGGAGCAGTTTCCAGATGCATGAATCCATTGCTACTCGCAAAATTCCACCCTAAATCCAAGAACGAGAGCTGCTACCCTTGGCTTAATCCAGTCTGCAACTTGTAACTCTCAGGAGTGAGCAAAGATCAAACTTATTGGGAAAGCAAGAACTGCAGCCAAAACTAACACAAAACTGGAACTTCCAGAGGAAATCTTCAGAGGCATAATGAAAGGGATGGGAAACTAAACATGGAAATCAGCATGGGGAAACGAAGCCCTCAGACTTGGCCTGCGTGCTGATGACCACAATCCAATTAAGGCAAATTGAAAAGGGGTCAGACGAGAAAATAAAATCAAGCACATGAACTGGGAGATGATACAGGGCAAGAATTGCAGCAAAGCAAAAAGGAGCGGCCTCATGCAAACTTTCATTTTCTCTATTTTTGTTCTGGATTTATACCAAAGGATTAAATTTAGCCTTTGCTTTGAGGTTAGAGACGAGAGCCACAAGGAGTTCCTCAGTTCCTTTCTTGGGGAGGGCCTGGGAGTTGCTCCATCCCTACGAGGGTTTCTGGATGTGCAGTTTGCACATGACCAGTCAGGGAAGGGCTGCGGACTGGGAGGAGGATTGGGCAGGAACTATGAGGCTTCCAAATTATTTTATTACTCCAAACCATTTTATTATTCCAAACTATCTTGTAACTACCTTCCAACCTTTTGGAGTGTTTATGGTATTGCTTGCAGGCCTGAAGATCAGTGCCATAAAAGAAGTGCCACTTTCAAGGACATTTTCTGATGGTCAAACCACTTTTTTTCAACGTGTGGTGCTCCCAGCTTGCTGGGAGAGTACAGGGATGTGCCAGGGAGCGAAGGAAGCAGCCTGGGGAGAAGAGAGACCTCTGCATCCACGTGGATCCGTATCTACAGTTAGATCCCAGTTTTCAGACTAGAAATGAAGTATTTATCTGCAGAACGACTGGAGAAGATCCATCAGTAATGTCCTGATCCCTAGAGGGGGGACACACCATTAATAAGCCACGTTGAGTCATTCCCTACAGGAATAGTGCCTCTCTCCGGGGCCATCGCGTGCTCCAGCTATTCCAGAGCCATCCCACTTGTTCTGTTTCCCGACTGACCCGGTCGGCATCTGCCTGTGCTGCTGTCAGAGCGAGTTTACTCCCACCATGGGGCTGGGATTTATATCTGACATATGTTCCTCCTCTTCCCATATTTCAGCACTGACGCTCCAGCTCTCTGTCCATGTTCTCTAAAAGGAAAGGGAGGTTTTTCAAGCGTGGCCTCGATTTTGCAAATCTGAGTGGCTGCATTTTTGATGGTTTTAGCAGAGCAGAGCCTTCAGCTCTTCATCCTACGGGTCCTTTCCCTCTCCAGCCTGCAGCATGCACACACTCCAATTTTGGGATGCCACAAGCCAAGCGAGAATGAGATCCTCCTCTTCTCCAGGGCTTATTCCAAAGCAAAATAACAGGATGAGAGGAAATGGCCTCAAGTCGCACCAGGGGAGGTTAGATTAAATAGCAGGAAAAATTTCTTCATGGATAAGGCTTGTCCAGGGCAGTGGTGGAGTCACCATCTCTGGAAGTGTCCAAAAAACGTGTGGATGTGGCACTGGAGGATATGGTTTAATGGTGAACATGGAGGTGGTGTTGGTTGATGGTTGCATTTGATGATCATAGAGGCCTTTTCCAACCTTAACAATTCCATGATTTTATGAAATGAGGAGGCAGATTTAATCCACAGCCCCGAAAGGCCAGCCCTGGTTTGAGAAGGTGACAAACATCAGATTGTCTGAATTGGCAGCTTTAACTCACATCCAAAGATCACAGAAGCTGAATTTTGGGGTCTTTTCTTTATCTCTTTCCCCCATGGCATTTTGGAGGGAGATTTTTCCTCTCTTTCCCTCAATATTTCGTCACGTGACACGGAGCATGAGCACAACTGATTCAGAAACGCCCCACTGGTGGATCCCTGGGTTGGAATTCCACGTCGGGTCTGATTCCCACATCCCGCAGCAGCTCCTCCGCGCAGGCTGGAGGGGAGGGCTGCTCCCTGCTGCCGTGCTGGAGGCTGGATCGCTCCTCCAGGGAGGCAGAGAGGAGGCAGGAAGCACATGGGAACTCCAGGAGGAGCCCAGGTTTGCCTGGAGGGCTCTGCAGTCAATGAGTTTTGGTCGTACACGAAAATGTGAAACCTGTTCAGTCGGTTCCCTCGCCACCAGCAGCATCCTGGGGCTTTGGAAGCAGAAGGACAATTGCCTCATTCATTTCCTGGGGTTAGTTTATTAAAAAAAAAAAAAGTCTGTTTGTAGCGTTAACCTTGTGAGGGAGTGCAGGAATGGGATGACTTGGGAATCCTTGGAGCTCCGAATGCAACTGGCCACTGACTGAGCTCCAGCTGTGACCTTGACTTGATAATTAATTGTGTAGCAAAGTTTAGATATGAAGTTTTCAAACACGCAGCAATCAGTAGAAATAAAATAATTTTTTTTTAAACTGTAGTTTAGCCAAGGTATTGAAAAACCATTTGGCTTCCCACGATAATTTGAAACCTGTCTGTCCTACACTGGTGAATCTAATAAAATACCATAAAAAGTAATATGAAAATGACCACTGCTAAGAGTGAATTTGGCTGAGTTTTGCCTCTCATTTGGGCCCAGGGAAATTGTTCCAACAGAAGTCCAGAAGCTTCAGCATGATGGAAAGGAAAATCCTTGACTTTCATGTAGCACATGCTGCTTCAGCAATGGAAATACAAGGTACCAATTAGGGCAGCTTTGAGAGGCGTCCTTTGGGTTTGGATTGCTTTGGCTGAACCAGTATTCCCAGGAATATTGAATAGAAATACTTATATATAAATAAAAAATATATTAGACTCATAAATCACCTCAATGAACAAAAGCCAAGGGTGAGGTGATGCAGCTTTTGCATAGGAAGAATTATATTTCATTTATTAAAATCAAATGAAAGAGAGTTTTGCTGATGGCCCTCAGAGATGCCAGCGGATGCTGCTGGGAGCAGCAGGTTTGAGGTCTGACCCTTGACAAAGTGGGATGGGGAATTGCTGTGGGCACCAGCGCCTGGGAGAAGTCAAAAAATCAACCATTAAAGCAGAGAGAAACCACGTTTCAAGGGACTAGGATATGATTATAGTAAATAATATGTTGTATTAATGCTTGGTAGTAAATAACACGTTGCATTAATGCTGGGATGAATTGTTAACTCCTGGAATTTACTGCTACAGGACACAAGTGACTCTGGTAGGACTCTCAAAAACTGAACTGTGGATGTGACTTCTTGAAGCCATTGTGTCTCTACAGGCCAGATTTATTTAAACATTACCTACACCTGCACCATTATAAGGTGTTAATCAACGAAGAGTAAATCTAGAGGGTGTTTTGTATGTGCCTGGTGTTTGGCTTCTTGAGCTTGTTGATTGCTGGGCAGCACTTCCAGGTGCTGCACGATGGAAATTCGGCTTTCACTCCCGAGATTTATTCCTTGTATGAGTTTTCCTAACACAACCCGAGGTTGTAGCTTCTGTTCCTAATGGTCAGGAGGAAAGGGGTAAGGAAGATAAGGGCAGCTATGGAATCACTATCATTGGAACTGTTCAAAAGGTGTGTGGAGGTGGCACCTGGGGACATGGCTTAGTGGTGCTGGGTTCATGGTTGGATTTGATGGTCTTGGAGGTCTTTTCCAACTTACTGATTCTGTGATTCTAGGATTTCAATATGCTGCTACGTGTCACTGGATGCAGGGCTTGTTGTGTGTCCACATGGCATCAACACAGCTTTTTACACGGGCATAGTGTTAGGACAAGGGAGGAATGTCTTTAAACTGAAGGAGATTAGGTTTAGATCAGAAATTAGGAAGAAATTCTTCCCTGTGAGGCGGGTGAGGCCTTGGCACAGGTTGCCCAGAGAAGCTGTGGCTGCCCCTGGATCCCTGGCAGTGTCCAAGGCCAGGTCGGACGGGGCTTGGAGCAGCCTGGGACAGTGGAAGGTGTCCCTGCCCATGGCAGGGGTGGCACTGGATGGATTTTAAAGTCCTTCAATCCAACCCATTCTGTGATTCTTTGATTTCCTGCCCCAAAAGAGATGTTCCTCCAGGTATCTCGGCTTGCTGTCTTATCCGTGCCGCTCTTCCAGGGAGTGCAGCTCTGTGTGCCACGGGCTGGGTTCGGCTTTGCCGCCGTTCCTGTCATTCATTTATTTGTTTATTGCCCATGTCGGTTGCACGACAAACATTTCCTCAAGGCTCGCTGCTCGACACGGGGCCGTGCTGGGCGGTGCCGTGGCCGGGGACGGATGGCTTCGTGCTCGGGGTTGCGAAAGGAGACGTCGAACACTGATAAAACAAAACAAATAAAATAAAATGAAGAAAAAGTTTTAAAAGAGTTTCTAAAAAAGTTAAAAAAAAAAAAAATAAAAGGAGGCAGAGCGGTGACTTTTCGGAACACGCTCACGGCCCATCCAGCCCGTCCCCGTCCGTGTCCCCGCTCCTCCCGCCCGGTCCGGGGGCACGGCGGCCTCCGGGGCGGGGCTGGCGCGGGGGGCCCGGCCCGGCCCCCGCCCGCAGCG
>VZTE01006118.1:90820-187475 GCA_013397775.1 Eulacestoma nigropectus | reverse complement strand
CTCTCTCCATTCCTTTCTTTCTTTCTTTCTTCCCTCTCACTCCCTCGGTTCTTTTCTTCTTCGCAAACTTTGCCTCCCCCCTGCGCGGGCTGCCCGGTTTCCCTCAGCCCCGGCTTCCCCCGGCTCCACTCCCTCACCCCCGCCTCCACTCCCTCAGCCCCGGTCTCCCTCANGCCCCAGCTCTCCTCAGCCCCGGCTCTCCTCAGCCCCGGTTTCCCTCAGCCCCAGCTCTCCTCAGCCCCGGCTTCTCCCGGCCCCGGCTTCTCCCGGCCCCGGCTTCTCCCGGCCCCGGCTCCCCTCAGCTCCGTTTCTCCCCGGCCCCGCTTCCCCCGCCTGAAGGGAAGCGGGGCCGTAGCGGCGGGGCACGGGCAGTTTTTTGGTTTATTTGCAGTTTACACAATAGAAGCAGCCAAAACGGCCTCCCGCAGCCGCGGAGGGGTCCGAGCCCGGGCTCGGGGCTGAGCCCGCCGTGCCCCGGGGCAGCTCCGGGCTGGGGGCTCGGGGCTGAGCCGGTCCCGCCCGAGCATCCCGCGGGCAGGAGCTGCGGGCAGCCCCAGAGCGCTGCGATCGGGGGAAGCGATGCTTCCCGGCCTCAGGAGTTTATTCGGATGCTGGATTGACGGCGGGGTTCGGGAGAAGGTTATTCTCACTGCCGGGAGTTCTGTGTCTTTTGCGGGGTGTTCTGCGAGGGGCTGGTGGGACTTGCAGGCAGCGCTGGTACCTGCGGTACAGCCGGCGGCTGCCGACCCTCTCCGGGGGGGAAAAAGTGAAATCGGATCCCAGGCGGCTTTCAGGGGAAGGTATGGTCAGTAGCAAATGCAGTTTTAAAAGCCTCCCAGATTGAAAAGGAGACACTTTCATAGGATCAGCGGGGGTCTCTACCCAAATGGCCTTTTATCTTCTCTAAACTGGCTGCATTCTCTCACCTCTGGACCATCATTGTGCTGGGCGGCCTCCTAGGGCTCGTTTTGTCCGGGCAAACACTGAGCTGTCTCTTGTCCTTGATGCTAAGAAGACGCGGATTTAAATGACTTCACTTAACAAGGTACATTATTGATGTACTGAATTCAAGGAAGTCACTTTTTTTTTCTCTTCTGCCGTGCATACACATGTATGTATTTCCCCTCAAAAGATATAAGCATAATCCTTTCCTTTGCTGGAGTCTCTGTTAATGCAAATGAAGTCAGTATAATTGCATTGCTAAATCCGTTTCTGGTGTTAAAAAAAAATTATAATACGGTCACCTCAAGGTGTACTGTATTTTAAAAAAACAGCTCCTAAAAATATATGTTGTTACATGAGTTAACCATAGGATGAGCCAGGTTTTCTTTCCAAGAATTGTACCGATGATCCGAGCTCGGGAACAATCTGGATGCCAGTGCACAGGGATGCAAATAATGTTAAAACTCTGTTTACTATTAGTTGGATATTTAAGGCTCTGAAGTAATTTAATGTGGTGAATCTGGTAGTTAAACTGAAACCCTTTTCATACTGAGCTCTATTTTTATATGCTTCATATTTTGGCTGTCTCAACTCCCATCACGCTAATGCCCAGCCTGTCCTTTGCTCCCCCCTGGATCATTATTACAGCTGTTTAAGATTAAAAACCGGTGGGAACAAACCTCCCCTGATTTTAGAGGCTTCTCTGCTGACCTTCTACAGTAGAACAAAAAATGTTATGACATGTGTCACTGCAGCCCGCACTTCTCACTTGGTTTTAGGGCTGAAATTTCCAAAGCCTGCTTAAGCAGGGCTGGGTGTAGCTGGCACAGAATTCCCCTTTTTTTTTTTCACTTGTTCAGGGCTGTTGGTGAATGGTGATGGGCACCTGGTGCCAGGGCTGCCAGCACAGTGGGGATGCTTGGGCTGATGCAAACAGGTTGTGTTGGCAGAAAAGAGGTGTGGGATTTTGGAAGGAGAGTGAGAACACCTTTATGCTTTAACTGGATACAAATCCAAGGGTGTTGTCCTGGTTTAGAGGGTGACACGGAGGCAGGCCCCAAATCAGGACTAGTGAGGGGAAGCTGCGGTAGCGGGAGGAAGGGTTGATATCCAGCCATTAGTGAGCTGCGGTTTCATTTCGCTTCATGAGCCAGAGAGGAGGAAGTGGCAGGATTTAATGCTTCCCTTGCGTGCTCTCCCCATGCTCTGGTCCGTGCCAGCTGTGGCTCCCACATCTGCACATCCTGGCAATAGGCAGGAGGTGGTGTCACCAGAGGGCTTTGCAGGAAGGGTAGGTCTGAGCTGGAGGTGGGGAGGAAGCATCCAATGAGTGCAGGAGCAGGTGGAAATGCTTCAATAGACTGAAGGTGAGAGGTTGGTTGGGTGTGTTTTGAGTCTGGGGAAAGAGGAAAGTGTAGACGGAGCCTCCAGAAGTGCAGGAAGGCAGAGTGAGGTGGAGTCTCCAGAGCGGACACCAGAGGAGCAAGTGGAAGAGGTAAGAGGAGAACCATGGAATTTGTGAGCCTTAAATGCCTGTGAGAAGGGGCAGGGAGTAATGAACGTGGAAGCTGTGGGATAGGAAATTAATCAGATTTCTGCAGGAGCACTGGCAGGGCTCTAAACGAGCTCAATCTCCTCTGCACGGTGTCTCCTTCCTGTGATACCTTCTCCTTCTACCTATGCTTCGTGGCACTGGTCCAACAGCAGTGAGAACTGAGTGTTTCTCATAAAATCACGTTATTTTGCATCATTGAGAGGAGTGAGGTACAGCTGGAATAGAGGCTGAAGCTACAGGCAGACTGAGCATGAGAGAGGTGTCTGGTGGCAGGACCAGTCTGACAATTGATTTTGGCACTCGCACCACTGCTTTCTATTTACAGAGACTTGCATGAGGGCAGTGGCTGACTGTTACCTTTGGGCAGCGCTTTGTTTCCTCGCCCATGCAAGTGCTCTGGTTTCATTTATAAATTTATTCCTTGAATGGTACTGCCTAGAGCAGCTGAGGATCATGTAGTGTAGGTGACAACTTGTGAGTTGCATCATTCGCTGAACGTGTTGAACAGCAGCTTCATAGTTTCTTATTTAAATTTCCAGTTGGAATATACGTATTTGTACCATACCAAGGATTCCCTTAGTGAGAACGCGTGCTGGGCTCTGCAGTGTGTGTGGGTTCCCGGGTGTCTGCCTGTGTTATTTCTCCAGGAGTGCTTGAATATAGAAAGTGCGTCAGTTGTCTGATTTTCTGTGTTGCTCTGATTAATTATTGTTCCCCCTCTGTCTGACAGTTCTACCAAACCCCCAGTTAATGAGGTTGCTGTGTCTTAATATCCCGTGTATTCCCTTTCACATATTGGGGGATGAATGATGTGTACATACACATCCTTACATGGATTTTTGCCCTAAGCAGCAGAGGTGATCTGTTTATGGTTGTGCCCAAAGTGATTTCCCAAATCAACCAGAAACGGCCTCACCACGATCTCTTATCTTCCCTCTCCCTCCTGCGGGACGGAGGGTGCTGGTGAAGCCGCTGGATTGTGGGTTCTGCTGTTCCACAGTCACCTGTAACTGTTCCCTCGTTTTTTCAGTAGCCAGAGCACATTGTGCCAGCATCCCTGTCATTCCAGGGAACACCTTCTGGCAGCAGGCTGCATCCTTGGGAGGCAGTGTGCAACCCCAGCTCCGCTTGCCCTGCTGTATTCCTTGTCATTCCTCAGCAGACTGCATCCTAAATATCCCCTGGCATCGCTTGCCAAGGGCTGGAGCTCGGTCAATGAGTACTTGTGTGACAGTCCTGTAATATATTCTCCTGGGCAGAGCTGACACTCTGCACTAATTAAAAGTTACGAGCCCTTTTATACTAAAATTGTAACTAAATTGGTGGTTGTGGCATGACCTGATGTGCGGGTGGAGTTGCACCATCCCTGTTACCTGGCTCGTCTGATCCCAGCTTCTCTGACCTGGCTGAAATTACAGGGTAGGTTGTTGGTTGAAACAACTGGAATTCTTTAGCTGGGAGGTGAAGGCAGGAAAAGGATAAATCAGAACTTTTTTCAGTGTTTGGTTTGGTTTTGGCGAGGTTTAACCCTCTAAATCTGCTCTGGGTGAGGTGAGGAGTATTTTTTGATAGTGTGGGGCAAGGTAGTGTTTCCATCTCCAAAACAGGGATATAATACTTGCAGCCAGAGTTGAAAGGAGTAAGAAATGCTTTGAAGATGAAAAGCATTAAATGCCTCTGTAACTCTCCAAATGCATGTTGATGTTTCCAGCCAGACAGTAACAAAAGTTGTAGGCCCAGAGGGCCTTGAATATTCGTGAAGGCAGCTCTGCCATCTTAATCCTTAACTCTTACTCCGTGAAGGAAGCACAGCCCTTTCTCATTGTCTGTTGCTGATCTTGGGGGGCTGGAATGAAAAAAAAATGCATTTTGAATCTGGAAAAAAAAAAAAAAGGCAGTTAGCTGGTCAGTTTTTTCCCTGTTCATTTTTAATGTCCATACTGTGCATACTATAATATATGAATACATCAGGTGATGCAGCGATGTGTAAAATAACAAACAGCTTAGCACAGGCTTCTGCTGGTTGATTGGCAAGCATATTATTTATTTATTTATCTTCCTAATAGCTTGTCTGGCCATATGTTTTTCTTGAAGAACAGATTGTGCTCAGACAAGCACGATGTGGAGACGGGGAGATGTCCAGGGGTTTATATGGGCTGAAAAATCCACATTCTTTGAGGATTTCTGGGTGATGGCAAAGAGTTGGGGTCACCAGAACTGTCCATTTATTTAATCTCTTAGAAAATGAGCACTGACAGACTGCAGTATTATTTATTTTTTCCAATGGGATTGTCTTCTGGCTAATGGATTTAGTACTTAGAAGAGATAAATCCCATTTTGAGCTGTCTTGCACACCAATTGAAATGCCAGAACGGTGGTTCTCCATCTCTGAAATCAGGGGTTTCACACATTTCTCCACTTCTTTTGCTGGGTCTTTATAAATAAATCTGTGGTGACTGTGAGGTACTTGCACAGCAAGTGGTGTAAAACACCACGTCCTCCAGATCTGAAACCTGGACCTCGTGCACCCTCAGCCAAATGTCAGCACGAAAAACTGCCTCCTTTTTTTTTTCCCCTATTTTTTTCAGCTTGTGAAGCTGAAATACAAAAAAAAAAAAGGCATAAGTAGAGAAGGCTGTTAAGTGTTCGACTGTACCTTTTTGGGTTATTTTAATGTTATTTTAATATTATTTGGCAGTAGTGTGTGCTGTAGTAATAATTACAGAGTAGGAACCAGTGGAGCAAAACCTCGTCTGTTTTACACGATTATGCCTTAGTTTGAATCCAGCTACAGCAGCTTTATTCGAGGCTCTCTGACAGCCCAAGTTTTTCATCCTTTTCCACACATATTCCTTTTTTTCCCTCAACATGAAACATTTCAAAAAGACAGCGAGAGGTCCTGGTGGAAGGGCAGAGGCAATGGCTGCGCGGGGGAGACCGAATCTGAATTTTTAATTAGGCTTTGAGTTGTCTCTTCAAAGGCTCGGGCCATCCTTAGTGATGTGGCATCAGCAAAGGCTGACATTGCACTTCAAACACCGGGAATGCAGCTGGCCCGGCCAGATAAAAGTTGGGCTCGTGGAGCAGCAAGGTGGGCTGGCAGATAATGAGCTGTGCCCAAGGATCCCACAGTCCCTGCGTGGGACAGCAGGAATTCAAATATCCTGGGAAGTGGTTGGGAATCTCAGCTGTGGCAGGGCTGATAACACAAGGAAGGCACACGAGGAAATGCAGCTGTGTTATCCCGCTTTTTCTTGGAGTGGTTGGTGCCTGAGAAGCTGCTCTGCTGCCATAGCCTGGCCAGGCACTGGGGAGAAAAAACCTAATTTTTGTTGTCAAAAAACATCGAGAAATTCTCTTCTTTCGGAGAGGCAAGATGTGTTTGAATTGGAAAAAATTATAAAGTTTTCTTCTGTGTGTTTCCTAGTTATTCTTTTATAGCTTTATATTAAAAGGGAGTATTAAGTATAAACAGATTTTTTTTGTTGTTTGTCAATTATTGGGGAAGAATTGGCCGAGAAATGCTTGGAGCCTTGTCAGTTCAGTGCCCTCCTGTGTGGAAGTGCCCAGCTCTAAGGAAGTACCCCAAATTTTGTTATTTCCCTTGTCAGGGCACTCCACAGATAGAGCTGGGATTCAGGGCTACCTGAGCCTGGCTCTCCGTGAAGCCTGGAAATGGCAACGTTTCATGGATCAGGGAACTTCACTAAGGGTTGGATAATGGCCCAGGAATGATTTATTTTGATGTAGTTGAATAGGAAAATACTGAATTTTTTTCTTCTAACATTTTTTTTTTCTGTACATGAATAATATAACTTAATAATTGAGATGTAAGTAACTTATCTGATGTATCAGCCTTTGTTTTGTATGTCAGAAATTTTGCTGAGGTTTTGATTAATAGCTCTTGTATTGTAGGTTTCGTGCAGAATAAAGTGTCAAAACAGAGAGCCAGCATTCCCTCAATCATCATTTTCCTGTAGCTGATTTTTGTTCAGTAACATGCAGTGTTAATGAAATCTGAAAGGATGTCCTTGTGTTCTCTTTTCCATGGAAAACAGAGTATAAAAACATTAGTGCACCATGCCTGTTGGAGAGACTTGCCTTTTCTGATGTAAAATATAAGCCAAGTTATTGCTTGAATCCTGTGCTCTGTGTGTTCTTCCCTGTGCAGAAATCTGGATGAAATTATGTGTCTGGTTTAGCAGTGAAAATCTGAGTTGACTTTTGAAATAATCCTGGTGCCACAAATCAGGAACACTCATTTCCAATCCCAGGAAAAGTGTTAATAGTATCACTTTATCAACTGCCTCGAAGGACTCCGGAGAGTCTCCCAAGTGATTTTCTAAAAGTATATTTGCACAATTACAATAATTAGTAAAAGCAAACAATTTCATCTCCCTTTAACAGCTTCCCAGCCAGGAGCAGCTGATAAAAGCAGCTTTTTGTGGTGCCGTTGCCCTCTGAGCTCAACTTGAACTGTGTGATTTGAGCCCCCTTCCACCTTTTGGATCAGAAACTGTAATTTTCCTTTCAGTGTGTCTGCAGAACTGTCTAGCCAGTGCTCCCCGTCCAGTTTTGACCTTCTCTTGCACATATCCCTGCGATGCTGTAGGAATTTCTGGCTGTACCTAGGATTGTCATAGGTGGGAATGAGGCCAGGGGAAAAAAAAAAAAGGCAGCTTTAAAATGGACACATCTGGAAGTTGCCATTAAAGTTTCTTTCTAGGAGCTGTAGGTGCTGGAACACCTCAAGTGGAATTTCTTGTGTGTTCACCCTGGTAGGGTTATTTTTGTGCTGTTTTTTGGGGATTTCGCACCAAATTGGATGTGCAGATAAGTTCAGCTTGACAGAGATGATGTGATGGTACCACACCAAAGGGCTGAGGTGCTCCCATGACCTCCCTGGCCCTGCTCTGTCCCTGCTTCTCTCCCTTTCAGCAAAGGAAGAATTAGAAACATTTCCTCTTGGGCTGTACTTTCACTTCAGGAGTTAAATCAAACAAAACCTGGGGAGGTGTTTGTGGTGATGGGCTGGGGGAGAGGGGAGAGACTCCCAAAAATAGCTGTAGTGGGAGCCTGTTTGCCTGGAGCAGGCTCTGAGCCAAGGTTGGAAAGGGCTTCCCAGCCTTTGGGAAGACCACACGGTGAGCCAGGAGAGCCCTTTGCCTTTTATTTGTTGGAAAATAAAGGAACCCCAAACTGTGTGGAGCAGGAGTGTCAGAGCAGCATTTGACACTGGAATGGATGGTGAGTTAGCACGAGGTCTGGGATTTATCCAAATCAGAGCACTTTTCCCCCAGTCATTTCCCAGAAGCTGTGTGAGCACAGGGATCAGCTGTGTGATTATTCCTTGTCCTTCTCCTCCCACATGACATGGATGAGAAACTGGAAACGGGTCAAGCAGTGCTGCAGCTGCAGGGGAGCTGTGGGGTGACAGCAGAGCTGCTCCTGCCCAGGGACCATTCCTGGTGCTGGGTGTCAGGTGGGATTGCTCCAGCGTGGGATGGCTCAGCTCCTGATGCTTCCCAAACCCCGCTGCTGCTCTGGGAACAGGAGGCAGCTCCAGTCCTTGGCCAGAGACTGGTTGTGTTTGACTTGTAAGAGAAAAATGAGTGGTGTGAGGCTTTTTGGGCTGCAGGAGCTGCTGAGGTGTTGGATGTGCTGGAAGCCAGGAGAGCTTTTTGGGAATACCCTACAATGGGCTCCGTGGTGTGGCTATGGAATTGTGCATTTTGGGGGAACGAAAGTAAGTTTTCCTGAAGTATTTGCTTTCAGTGGTAGCCTGTCCATTGCAAACCAGCACAGGGGCAGCTGCTGATGGAAAATTGGTACAGAAGGAGGTCACATCCAGGATATTTTTATTGCCTTGTTCATGGCCAGTGAATTAGCAGATTGTTTTCTCCAGTATTTAAATTATATGGGATTTCTGACTCTTGCTAAACACTATTTGGAGGATAAGAAGGAAGCAGGATCTCCCATCATTGCAAGGAGTGTGAAATGAGCAGGAAAAGCCACTTCCACTCCATGGATCCTAAACTGCAGTTCATATTTTGTTACTGGAGGCTGAAGCTGGTGCATGAGCTGCAGGTTCAGCTTCCAACTGGCAACAGTCTGGTCAAGCCCTCATGGACAGTTGTATTCCAGAGGGGCCAAACCAACATTCTGGAGACAGGATTTTTGTGTGATACGGAAGGCATTGAAGGATAAAAATAGAAGGGTTTTTAATTTGAGGTTAATACACTTAGCAGTTTTAACAATGAAAGGATATTTAATTTAAATAAGCTACAGCTGTAGGTAGTTTGACTTCCTTGGGCACATTGTTTGCCCAAGGAATTGTCTGGAATACACATTTCATAGTTGTCTTTCATTCCTTTTGCCAGTGGCTCTCCAGGACTGCCAGGTGTGATGTGGGATTTATTCCCTTGGTCTGGCTTGGTGGAGTTTGCAGGGAAAGCTGCACTTTCTGGTGCAGGCAGGAATAAGCACTGGGGATGCTTGTCTGTCACATTATGCAGCTGTGGTCAGGCAGCTGTTTTTAAACTGTACATTTCAGTCTTTGATCTGTTTGATTAAAATTAGAAAATGTTATTCCTGGATACACAGTCCCTTGTGTCTTCCTTGAAGGAGGTTATGATGAAAAAAATGGAAGAAAGTGAATATTCACATCCATTGCAGGAGGAGGATGGAAACTGCAAACTTGTCAGAGTTTTTTGGCTTTAGATGAGCTTCACCAAGGTGGAGGTTGCAAATACAAACCTAAAGGCACTTAAGTAGCCAACCTTCTCTTGTGAATTACTGCTCATTAGTGCAGTTGGGGAAAACAAGAAGTCTTAATTTTTTATTTTTGACTGAAATGAAACTATAATTTATAATTATCATATTCTGGCTCTTCCTTTTAAATTCTGCTGCTGTTATATTTTACAATCCCTAGATCGTTTCAGCAGCTGCTTTGATGGATGTGCTTGATGGTCTTGAAGTTGTTAAATTCAGTTCACTGATGATCCAGCTGTTCTTGGCAGAGGAACCTCTGCTGTGCTGAGCTCACCAGTGGGAACACGGAATTTATTCCAAAAGTTGTGTTTGGTTTTAATTTTAAAATTAAATTTTAAGTACTGACATAGTGATGATGGTGAATTTCCATTAAAACTACTGGATACAAAGCCAAGATTAAAATAACCCCAGCATAGCCATGATAGGAGATAACTTGTTCAACAGAAATAGAAATGACCAGTTATTTATTTCTATTTGGTAAGAAATTCAGTCTCAGGATTTTTAAAGTATCGATTCCCTGTGATGTCACATAAGTAGAATTTTGCCTCCCCCTTCATATTTATGTATTTATTCAGCAAGTGGTTGGCTGAAAGTCTAGAAACACATTTAAAAAAAAAAAATGTTCTGGTAATTGCGACCTCAGACTTTGAAACGCTGCTTTTCCCTACATTTCCAAGAATAGAAACCCAGCCTCCAAAAATAAATGAAACCCAGCATCCATCGCCATGGCTTTCAGTGCTTGGAATGGTGGATTTCTCCTTGAGGAGCAAAGGTGCAGCAGCTATTTTGGGGAGGGAAGATGTGGAGTGGGGATGAAATGGATGCAGAGCTGCTCTCTGAAACGTCAGACCTGCTGAGCGCGTTCCCTGCCTTGTGCGTGTCGTCTGGATGGCTTCATAGAGCCTGAAAAGTCAGGATAAAGAGAAGGAAAAATAAGCAGCTCCAAAGGGATGATAGTGATTAAAATACTTAGTGAAGGAATGCGTTCATTTGGGGTTCTTTGGAATTGTAAAGAAAGCTGTTGTTGTCGATGTGCCTATAGTGCAGGTGCACACTCTGTAGGTCGGGCTCATTCCAGCCTCTTCCCTGCTTTTTATTAATCCACATCTTCCTGCAAAAAATGTCCCTTCTTGTTCAAGGCCTTTGATCCCAAACCGTGGCTCCTTGGGGAGCACATGGGATTCCTGTGGAGTTTGTACATCAAACTCCCGTGCAGGGGGAGGGAGCAGCAGGGCTGGATTTCTGCTGCCTGCCCGTGTCACTCCATTTCCTGCCCTCTACACTGCGTGTTTCGTGTCATTTTTGCCATTCCCTGTTTGCCATTCCCTGTCTCCTTGCTTCCCAGTGCCGTCGGAGTGCTGGAGGCCACTTCCCTGCCCATGGCACCGGGTGAGCACTTGGCCCTGCTGTGCACAGCGGGGCTGAGGTGGCCTGGTGGCAGTTCTGGTGTGGCAGGGACCTCTCCAACAGTACAGGGAATGAATAACGGGATTGCAGCAGATCCCCTGGCATTTTGTGCTTGATGGAAGATATCCATGAAGGACTTTTGATGTGGGCATGGAGTGACAGGAGAAGGGAGAATGGCTTGAAGCTGAAAGAGAGCAGGGATAGATGGGATATTGGGAAGGAATTGTTCCCTGTGAGGGTGGGGAGGCCCTGGCACAGGGTGCCCAGAGAAGCTGTGGCTGCCCCTGGATCCCTGGCAGTGCCCAAGGCCAGGCTGGATGGGGCTTGGAGCAGCCTGGGATAGTGGAAGATGTCCCTACCATGGCAAGGGGTGGAATGAGATGATCTTAAAGGTCCTTTCAACCCAAACCAGCCTGGAATTCTCTATTCCTGGCAGGAATCTGGATGGATGAAGTGCACACCTGACAATGGTCTGCATGACAAATCCCAGTAGTTCTGCAACCACCAACTCTTCCTCCATGTCCTGTGAGGAGCTGGACTGGAGTTTCGCTGCTGCTGCTGCTGGTTGACAACATTTCATTTGAATCCTGAAAATAGATTCACAGCCTGTTTGGGATCCTTTTTGGGATCCTTGCTCAGAAATGAAGTTAGAGCCAGTGTCAGCATTGGGCCCTAAGTCTAAAAATATATTTAAAATATGGAAACCTTGCTGTAGCAAGGCTGTGGTTTGCACAGGCCGGAATGCAAAGCTGGCCCACAGCCACACCCACACTGGGGAGGATTCTCAACTTCTGGTTTGCTTTGATGATGTAGAAAGAAAAAAAAGATTTTTTTTTTTTTTAATTACTTTTTTAAAAATATTTTTTCCTTTGGTGAACAGAAGATAACTTGCTTTCGCACAAAGCTGGAAGGAGTCTATACCTACCTTAGTTATTCAAAATCTCAGGAGATGCTGAGCCCCTGTGGGAAAAGGAAAGGGAGAGAAAAGATGGAGAAAGGGGGTAAAGTGGCTGTTTACTGCTTTGGTGTTGATAAGGGCAGGAGTGGCAGCTCACCAGTTCATCCCAATCCATGGTGCAAGAGCAAGATCTGATCTATTATTTCTATTATTTATTTATTAACTTTCTGTTTCCAACCTGCCAGAGCAGCGATTCCAGTGTCCTCAGAGCATCATGTTTGGTGCAGGAACGCTGTCAGGGCTTGAATCCTCCTTTCCGTGTTTTCCTGAACAGTGTGAGGTGCCTGAGTGTCACCAAATAAAGAAATGAAAGCATTAAAACATGGAAAATCCACATTCAGCTGTCATAGCGGGTACCAGGCCTGAGTGTTACTCAGAGGAGTCGTGCAGCATTCCCAGCTCCTCATTTCAAATCCCAGTTTTCCAGTGATAGACTTAAAAATCTTATTGTGCAGCTGAGTTAGTGACTGAGCCTTCACTTTATAATCACTTTATAAAACGTCTGCACATTACCAGGACGTGTTTAATGGACACACGGCCCAGATGAAAGGGCTCTTTGTGGCAGGAGGCTTTTGTGCCTTCCTGGATCTCTCAGCAATTCCTGCGGAGCTTCCCAAGTCTGGCTGCCACGGAGCGGCCAAGGAAAAGCCCTTGTGGCTTTCAGCTTGAGTGGAGAATAATGGGGAGCAGGATGGGAGTGGGAGAGGGCTCTGGCTGGGAGGGCACTGAACTCTCCAGTTCCTCCTACCCCAGCTGGGGCTTTGCATTCCCAATGACCTCGGCCTTCCCGGGAAGCACAGCCGGGATTGTGGCAGCAACAGCAGCATCCACACCTGGGGACACCGGGACAGCTTTACTCAGTCCCTTTATTTCTGAGGTTTGTCTGTAATGGCCACTTACCACAACAGCATTTCATTTATTTATTGGTTTTTTTTTAACTGAGATTTGATGTTGTCTTTCACCTTCTATTTAATCTCTCAGCTACATCTTGTTTCCTGTCTGTGGTTCTTAAAAAACCTTTTTCTAACCTTACCTTTCTTCCTTGAAAAATAAGGCTTCAAGGTCATGGATGTGTTCAGTTTGACCTGGCAATGATCTTCACAAGAACAAGAATTAGGTGGATGTACATTTAACTTTCCATTAGCAAAAAGAGCAAAACTTCAGCAAAAAAAATATCCTGGAGTTGTCTGATAAAGATATCTCCTTTTGTATTGTTGCTCATTCACGTGGTGCTCTGTGGGGTTGCAAGCAGAGAGAGCTTCAGCTCCTGCAAAAACCTCGGGAAATCTATTCTGGTTTGGAAATGGCTGAGTAAAGATGAAGTAAAAGAAGATTATTAACCAAAAAGAAAAAGGGTGGGGGTGAGGGAACATACACAGGAAAATCCACATATTTAATTAAATTAGAAATTGGATAGATGTGATTGGAATAGGGTTTCTAGTTTGGTCAGATCCCAGGATCATTAAGGTTGGAAAAGCCCTCCCAGCCCATCGAGTCCAGGCTGTGCCCGATCCCCACCCTGTCCCCAGCCCAGAGCTCTGAGTGCCACGTCCAGGAGTTCCTTGGACATCTCCAGGGATGGAGACTCCAAACCTCCCTGGGCCGTTCCAATGCCTGACCACCCCTTCCAGGAAGAAATTCCTCCTGCTGTCCAACCTGAACCAGCCCTGGTGGGAAAGGTTGGTGTCCTCTGTTGGTGTGCAAGCACTGCTCACGTATTCCCAAGAAAACCTCCCGGTGAGGAAGAGCCGGGGGCTGCCTGTGCTTGGGTAGCTCCAGCCAGATGTGTGTGGATCCCAGCAATGGCTGTGGTGAACCTCACCTCGCTCCGTGCCTCGGGCACCAGCTGCCTGTCTCCGTCTGATCCGTGTGCTTGCCCATGGTTTTCCAGCTGTGCCCACGCTGGGGACTCCATCAAGCCAAGAGAGAGCCGAAGTTGTTCTGTCTGGCTGGAGTTGGGCATCTGCAGCTTCTCCAAGGGCAGAGCTGTTGGTTGTGTGGTGGCTGAGGGCAAAAGCCAAGGGCTGGGCTACACCCAGGTGCCTTCAAAGGGGTGGGAAGGGAATTCAGTTGGAAAATGCTGCCAGAGGAACGTGCGTGGCCACGGTGAACGGGAACGGGGTGAAAGGCAGCGGGCTGGGCTCTGTTCTTCTGGGGCTTGAAAGCACTTCTTGTCTCAGCATCAGCCAAGGTGTTCTGCACTGATGTCACTGAGCTGAGTGAGAATTCCATCTGAATGGTTGGAAGAAGCTTTTGGAGACAAAGCACTCAAGGCCTTTTTGCCGAGTGAACTTGTAGCATTTTCTGGATAAACCAAGTGAGGACCTTTCTAGGTGTGCTCATAAATGGATGTGTTCCAGGTATTCCTCAATCTCCTCTCACCAAAGAAAAGCTGTCACAGAAGTCAGATCCTTGGTTGAATTCCTCCTCTAAGAGGAGTTGTCTTTCCCTGTTATTCCCCCACTTAACTCTGTGTTTAAAAAAATCCATTATCTGGGAATAAGTGCAAATTTATGGTATTTTTTTTCCTCTCCCTCTTTTTTTTGTCAAAACACAACAAAATCTGGCAAAGGACTAAGGTATTCTTATTTTTTTTATTTTTGATTACCTCTATTTATGACTCCTCTTAAGGATAAAAAGCTCCCTGCTTCATGAACTTTCTCATTTTTATTTTTTTTTAGTTTTGAGTACTGTCCTTAGCTCATTAGCTAGAATCTCCTATATAATTATCTGTAATTTTCTATCCCACTTGCTCAGTGAAATATTTAGAGAAACACACACTCTGTGGTAGTTCTGTGAGCTGGGCTTTTAATTTTAAATTCTTCATTAATTTCACTGCACATTTGCTGCAAGTTTTATGTTCTGCACGTGTGATCTTCAGTTTTTTAGGAGAGACTTGAACATTGAATTGAAATCAGTTTCTGCTTTGTCCGATGAAGATTTCTCATGAAAAATAATATCATTTTCCTTTTCACACAGCTACTGCTTTGCAAGCTGGGATAACAAATATTCATTTTTTTAATCAGAAAAAACCTTCCTTATTATTGTTACTGCTATTTTATTTTTGGTGACTGAAAAACTGCAACAGGAAATGACCCCAGACACAGTTTCCATGACACCCTCTCACTTGAATCCAGTTTTCAAGCAGATGAAAGGCCCGAGCAGCCTTTTGATAGTGAGCAGCTAATTGGGTGCCTGATAGAGGCAGGTTTTTCTCTGGGAAAAAAATAAAGGAGCCAAGAAGTGGAACAGCTGTGTTTTGGTACATGTGTATAATCCCAGATAAAACTCTCCAAGGACAAGGAAATACAGTAATACCTCCCTGAAAGGAAAATTAAGAATCTCTGAAAGCCTAAATGTGGCTTTTTTGGGGGGAGCTCGTATTTACAATAAAAATCTGCTGGAACGAATGTGGTGATAAATAATGGGGTTGTAAAATCAGAGCAGAACCTCCTGTTCCATGAGATGTGGTGCTGGGTTTTGTTTCTGTCTAGGCAAGAAAATGGCAATTTGGTCTTTTTTTTTCTATGTTTGGTTTGCTCAGTAAATTTCTACCCCAAAAAATGAATGGTTGGAGGCTGTTTTCAACTCTTCTGCTCTCAGGTGAGCTGCAGGTCATGGGCTTCTCACATCTGACCATGGCCGTGGCTCCTCCTCTACCAGTGTGTGTTAAAAATGCCCCTGTGGAGAAGGAGAAGGTAGAAATTCATCTTTTTGGTGGATAAATTTAAATCTGAGCAGCTTCTTCCGGTGGGCGTTAACCTCCCTGTAACCTCTGTGGTGAGCAAGAATCTTCCAAGGCGTGGCAAAGGGGATAAATATTTAAAATAGTGGGAAATAAAATCGCAGATGATTCTGAGTTGGAAGGATCCCACAAGAATCATCGAGTCCAGCTCTTAAGTGAATGGCTCATACAGGGATCAAACCCTGGTACAGCATGAGGACTTTTTTTGATAAATGGTTTGAATCTCAAGTCTGTGTTTGATTTGAGGGATAAATCCTGAAGGAATCCTGTGAAGTTGAGTTGGGGAATGAGCTGTGACTGCTGAGGGTGCAGTTTCTGAGCCAGCTGGTGGTGGTTGCTCCTGCTGCAGCGCCTGGGGGTGTCACAGGGCTTTGTCTGATGCGTTTCTTGTCGCTTAGTGTGGGTTACCTTGGTTTTTCTGGGAGGTTTTGAATACCTGGATGGGAAAGTTGTAGGAACAGTTTAAAACTGGGAACTTGTGAGCTCTCTGTTGGTCCTGGAAGTGCTTCCAGCTGCTCAGTGCTGTTTCCATGTGTTGTTTTCTCCTCCTGAAGTTTCCATGCAGAATGTTTCATCTTCATTCTTCAAACTAAGTGAAATAGTTTGGGTTTTATCTCCTAAATATGGAGCTTGGAGCAACCTGGTCTGGTGGAAGCTGTCCCTGCCCATGGCATGGGATGGAACTGGATGAGCTTCAAGGTCTGTTCCACCCCAAACCAGTCTGGGATTCCATGAATATCAAAGAAAGCATTTTTTATTTTAATGCAGGGGTGTAAAATCAATGTAAAATGAGTCTTCAGAACAGGTGGAACAACAGCTGATTAATAAGGGGGTTTGTGTTAAATGCAGCTTTGGGTTTTTTTTAAAACCAATATCTGTGTTTTCTTTAGGGCTTTGTCAGCAGTTGAATCTTGCAGGTCGGGTTTTGTTGTTTTGTCTGGGTTTGTTTTGTTTTTGTCTTTCAGGGCAGTTTTAGTGCTTGATCAGGATATGCCAAACTCTGAAAGCAAAACTCACTTTGCAACCTGTAAACTTAAAATGGCATTGACACTGTAGCAACAACTTGTCTCATTTTGTCCACTCTCTCCAGAAGGAACATATCAAAATTGATCCAGGAATCTTCTTTCCCCCAGTTTCTTCTACACTTTATGTATTTTTTAGTTTCATTGTGGGAGTCTTCTCCTCTTTTTTGGTTATTTAAATGAGTGGATCCAATCACTTTTATAGGAATAGTAGCTTGTGGTTAATAATGATGGAAATTGGATGCAAATACATTAAAAAATACCCAATTAACAGAAGCAATTAGTGATCGCTGTGTTTATCAATTAGAATGCACTCCTAAACTGTCCTAAAGTTCAGCAATTATCATTTATTAATCCCTGACGCGGTGTTTGGGGAGGGTTTGGTTGGCATTCCACATTTTTTAGGTTGATGCAGAGGTCACCTGCTCGTAACTCCGAACATGTGGAGCAGAGTAAACCCAAACACACCGTGGGACCTTTTCTGTCTGGAAAATTTAGGTTTGCAGGAGATAATGCTCAGACTGGAAGCGTTTTGTGGATGAGAGTGGGAGCACATGGAGGAAGGAGCAGGCGGGAGCCAAGTCTGGCAAGTGGGGATGAGGGACTGCAGAGCCAGGAAATGTGGGGAAGACAGTGGGAATTGGTGGGAGTGCTTACTTGGTACTTCATGATATTGTTACAATGGCCACATTGTCCGTTTTACTTTAAATTTTGCTTAAATTCTTACCACTTACAGTAAGATCCAGGCAGCTGCTTCATATTGCCACTTATTCTCTTCATATTGCCACTTATTCTCTTCATATTGCCACTTATTCTTCATTCATTTGCAAGTGAGAAACAGGAGCACATCCCATAATTTATAACCCCGATTTAATGCGTTATGAGATACTGGAGAAAGGATTTGGCCTCTCACAGCTCTCAGAATTTTCATAACTTAATTTTTCATTTTAAGAAATTCAGTATTCTGTGAATTCATTCTAACCCAGAAATTCGCACCCTTACTTCATTTTTATCCTCTGGGTTTGGGGATGGACATCAGTTTTTGGAATGTTTTGAACTTCTTTACTGCCTGACGCTTTTGATTTTGGAATCTTGTGTTTGTGTCCTTGTTAGGAGTGAAAAAAACAGAATAAAAGTCCAGCTGGGGAGGTGAGACAGGAGTTTTGAGCTGTTCCAGTGCCTGTCAGTTCCCAATGCAAAAACGGCCTTGTGAAAACACACATGGAATTTGGAAATTAAAATGCAGATTCCATGCTGAAACAGAGAGCTAAAGTTAATTCCTGGGTATCAGCAATTTATTAAAGTTGAAATGTATTCATTAATTTGGGAAGATAAATTATCACTATCAGCGTAATGAAAATTTTTCAGCCCATTAAGTCTTTTTTTTCCCCCCACACTTCCTGACAATCAAATCCTGCTAGCAGTGTAGGAATAACTGTGAGACAACAGGAATATTCATTCCCTGAGTAGCATTAATCTACTTCCATTCTCCATTCAAAGCAGTGTTAATGCCTTTATTTCTCCTTGGAGCCTGAACTCGCTAATCCCGATCCCAAAGTGGATTATGGTGTCGTTCCTGCGTGTTCAGACAGATGTGCAACACACAGATAATTGCACAGAAAGGCAAAAGAAAGGGAATTTATTTAGTTGCTGAGCTGGAGGTGGTCTCTATCCAGCCTTAAATCCTTAATTCAATTTCAGGTTTGCCACTCAGTCCCGTCGGCCTCGTGCTCCGAACGATTTCTAATTGGAAAACTGCTTGGACTGATCCATATTTTATGTGCATTGAAGCATCCTCAAGAATGAAATATGAATGGATGTTAGGAAATGTTGAAATGTTATGAAACATCTAATCTCAAGTGCAAATATCTGCCTAGGGATTCTTGATTCTCTTTAATGAAGATGACACTACCCATGATCAGCACAAGTGCTTCTCAAAGAAGAGAGTTCATGGAAGTGGCATCACTGAAGGGAATCACAGCAGAGATTTTTTTGGAGTAAATGAGCAGCCTTTTCTCCAGAGATTGCAAAATATTTTATTTAGACAAAGTTAAACACGACTCGAGATTAAAAAAGAGGCCGAGTAATTCTCTCCTGTTTTGAAAGCGAAATTGGTTTAATCGTGTTCATTTACCAGGAGCAGTGGATTTGCTTCGTAGTTTGTAAATGCTTTGTGAAAAAGCAGCTTGTAATAATATTTATGGAGGGAATGAAAAATAGTAATTGCCTCTGTCACTGCTTGAATTTTAACAATGTGTGTGCACTTGAGGCCTTTTTGATCTTTTTAATAGGTACAACCCAACTGGCAATGACATCACATCAGGAAAGGAATTAATGCTACCACCGTCAACTTCCTGGATTGGTTCTTTTTTTTCTGAAAAGCTGGTTCCCTCCAGTTTAAATTCCTTTTTTACAGTGGAAATCTGCTCCCACATTCTCTTGTCTGTCCTCGTGATGTTGTGCTCTGTTGGCCAGAAATTACAAGACTGTGTGGATGGGCAGGGTCCCAGGACTGTGCTTGTAGGTTTGTAGCAAGATCTGGTGAGATTTAGGTTGCAAAACATGAATCTGATATCAATTTGAGATATTAATTCCGTCCTCCACAGCTGGGATTGTGCAGTTCTCAGTTCAGTCTGTTCCTGGACTTGGAAGGTTGCATTGGGGAGATAAAAACAACTCAGTAGAGAGGAAAAAACAAATCTTCCAAAAAAACCCAGGCTGTTTCTAAACATCCTGAAAGCTGGTTTCTTTGTCCTCTTTTCTCTCTGCTCTGCAGCTCCTTTGCATTGTGCTTTTCCTCCTTTTTTTTCCTATATTTTGATTAGTAACACTGGCCTTATAAAAAGCCCCAAATGGGCAGTTTTTCCAAGCAGAGATGAAGCTGCAGGTAATGCATTTCTCCCTTGAAAACGTGAGGATAACCAGTGGGAAATCTGGGATAACCCAGCAGGACTCTCCTCCTGCAGTGACTCCAAGGACGCGTGGCTTGAATTTGTGGGAATGTGGAACCAAGAGCGTCCCTGGCATTGAAATAGCTGCAGAAAGCTCCTCCCCAGGCTAAGGAGGAGATACCTGAGTGGAAACTGAAAAAAATCCTGCCTTGTAACCTGAGGGGTTGTGTTTGCACAGGTGAAATGCCTTGAGGGAGATTTTGGGGAGGTGCAGTTCTTACAAATTTCAGCTGCTGATTTGAGGCATCGATTTTCAGACACAGGAATCATTCAGGGTTGTTAATCACAGCTCCTCAGAAGAGCACACTCTGGTTTTTAAGCTGGAGTTGAGTGTAACTTCTTGCTCCTCAATGTTTGAAAGGTAAAGATATTTAAAATCATGTCAGCACAGATCATTTTTAGAAGGCTGGGATCATTATCTTTATTTAGGATAAACCATATTTCAAAAAACCCTCTCCATCCCTGCTGTGCTGGGACCATCCCATCCTCTGGGAGCCAGAGCCAGGACCCTGGAGCCCCCACCCTTGGCTTGTTTGGAAAACAAAGAGGGGGCAGGAATAAAGGGCCCTGCTTTGCACAACATCTGATCATTTTTTGCTCCCAAAGGCTGGATGTAGAAATTCCTGTGGGATGGCTTGGCAGGAGTGCTGCAGAAAGCACTGAGGCGAGTTCTGCTCCTCTCCAGCGCCTTCCCTCATTAAATCTGGAGCTTTCTCTCCCTTTTCTGGGTTGGAATCCACTCTGTGCTTGATTAACACTGGAGGTTTTGTTGGAGTTTTGGTTGTTGGTTGTTTTTTGGTTTTTTTTACTCCCCCCTCTTTCATGTAAATGATGTCTTGCTATTTTGCTTGCTTTTTCCCTTTTTTAATTAGAAGAATAAATGCTTGCATTCATGCACAAATTGCTTTGAAGTGCTGCAAGAATTCAATTCATGAGCTTCCTCCAGTCTCAATCTTTAATTTCTTTTTGCAAACTGATAACATCTAATGGCTGTGCTCTTTCCAGAAGATTACACTTGTTTTCTGTGGGCTGCTCTGCCTCCTCTTCTGTCCCGAGATAACGAGTTCAACACGAGGGAGAAGTTAATCAGCCAGCTCCCAGCGAGCATTCCCAAGGTTTTGGTACTTGTCCTGGCCCACAGCTCCCTGAAAAAACGAGGGAAGAACAGTCCTAGGAACTGTGGGGACCTCTGGATGCTGTGGGACAGCTCAGCTCCTTGGAAAAGTGGTTGAGCACTTTCTTCCAGGGGTTACCTTCTTTGCTTTATTTACCCAGGAATTATTTGCTGCGTTGCACCTGTCTGCTATTTTTGGGGCTGCAGGACCCAGTTTGCCTGTGCTGTGTGTTTAGGGTGTCGGTGGTTCCAGGTGGAATTCTGCCTCATGGAATACCAAGCTGTCAGATCCGTCACTGTGCTCACTGTTTGAGTTCATTCCAGCCCTGTTTAGGAAGCAGAGGGAAAATACCCATTTCCAGTGCTGGTGGATGAGTAATTCTCTTTTCATTAGCACTGAAGTGTGGCAAAATGGTGTTTCCTGAAGCCCACAGAGACTCCCAGGGGATTTCAAATCCCAGGGTCAGATGAGTGCAGCTTAAATGGCCTCTCCTCTGCTTCTGGAAGTGTTTGGTGACTGACCCCCCTTTTAAATGTGGGGTCACAGCCCTGGGACTGGCCTTGTGTCCCCAGGGAACTGCAGAACAGCAGAGGTGGGACAAAACCTCCTGAGGTCCTCAGGCCCTGCTTGGCCAGGACACCTCTCCTGTTGTGTCTGGAGTTGCTTTGAAATGTAACAGTTATTTGAAAATAACTTCACCTCCAGGTTGGAGGGAGTGATTAACATAATTAATGCGAAGTGTTTATCTTCTGGAGTTACTTTTTAAAGTTCTTTTAAAATTCAAGTGAGAGATTAAACCTAAGAATTTAAAATTGCAGATTTGCACCCACTCCTTTCTGCTCGGAAAAGGAAGGGTGGGGATCATATCAAATATAACTAATACACAAATCATCGTGTAAAAATGATGCAAATGAGCTATTTAAACAGGTGGCCTTAAAACTTCTGTACTTATTAATACAACTAATACCATAAATGAGAGCAGCCTTGTAGTCTTTATTCCAGACGCTGACTCACAGGAAGGTAATTCTGTCCTGCCAGTCTTTTTCAGGTTACTACTCAGCCATTATTTATCTCTTGACAGAAGTTTTGGTGCAAGCACCTGCACGTGGACTGCGGTGTGTGTTAAAGCTTTAAACGTGGGTGTCTCTCCAAGTGCAGGCACTGGGAGACAGCTCCCGTTCCAGAGAGGTTGTAGGGAAGGCTTTTGGGATATTTATCCTGTGGATGCTGATGGTTCCTGCTGAGAGACCCTGAAAAATGATACTCTTGGACATTTAAAGCAAACAGTTCTGTAATTAGGTTGCCATCAGCCCATTCGTTTCATGCACAGAAGTTCAGTGCCATGATTTATGATCTTTAAATCCCTGGATTTAAGATTGTCTGCTTGGGTATTGTTTTTTCCTGATTCAAGTAAAGTTCATGTGCTGCTGCATTTCTCCAAGCAAAACCCATCAGCCTCTGCCTTAATTATGTAAAACTGATCAGGAAACAAAATTACATCTCTTGGTGTGTGTTTCCCTTTGTGCTTTGGGATTTTTTTCCTGGCTTTACTGTAAAATTACACGATCCTGGCTGGAATGTTACATCAATTGCTCCATGTTTTTTCTGCATGCTTGCTGTACATTGAATTCATGACCAAATTGGACAAGCACAGTAATTACACCAAAGTGGTATCTAGCCCTTCTGGCTCTAGGGCTGCATCTATTTATGAGTCTTGGGCTGCTGCTTAAATTTTTCCCAATTTTTAGTCATTTTGACGTGTGTTTGAGAACAAACCAGAAAACTGAAACCCAGAGTTCTCCCAACAGAATGAAGGCTCAGGTCAATTTTGCTCCTGTTAAATGCTCAATTTTAGGTTCTCTTAAAGGGAAAAGGACCAACAAAAAGCAGCAAGGTGAAAACAGCTCACTAATCATGAAGTTTTCAACCTGAAAAAAAAAGTAGAAATATTTTAAGTTTTACATCCTAGAGGCTGGACTGAGGAATAAAAAAATCCAATGCCACTGAGAAGCTCATCTGCTTTGTATTTTAGGGTTGGGTAGCATGGCTTTCTTTTTTTTTCTGCCATACACATTGTCAGGAGAATAACCTTAGTCAAGTTACAATGGCTAAATGAATAATCTCTTGAACATGTGGAACTCATTTTCTGGGGGTATTTTCCCCTCTCACTCTCTTTCCCTTCCTCTTCTCTGGTCCCTTGAAAAAGAAGACAAAAAAACCTTGCTGGTTCCTGATTGCATTTTTTGGTACTTACTCAGTTTTCCATCGTTTTCTCTCCTTGCAAATGCCTGGAGTTTTCCAAGGGAACAAATTTGTCAGAATTGTGCTCTACCTTGCTCGTTTTCAGTGCTGTGCCTATCCCCATCTCCCCTCTGAGGCCTGAAATGTTCCCATGGGATTTTACCTCCCACAGTTGATATATAAATGTTAACTGAGATGCTTTTTGCCATCAAAATTTGGATCAAACTTGAATCTCAGTTCTCCTGTGTGAATATATTCCAGCAGAAATGTGCTGTGCACCTGGTGGAAAGTAGTGGTAGCTTGAGTCTTAAATAGGGACTCAGTGAGCAATCTTCATGAAGAGAAAAAATGGGAAGAGAGATGACGTTTTCCCACTTAAAACCTTAAATATTGGGGAATTTGAGGACCCGAAAGATGTGTTATGAGCCTGCAATGTTCATTGGTTCTAACTTACATAATTCTCTTTATTAATTAGCGTTCTGTCCTCTACTGGTTATTGATTTCTCAGTTCTCATGCTAATTAGTCCACATTTTTCAGTCTTCTTAGTATCTTTTTCCCAGATCAGGAGTTTCCAGCACGTGCTGATTGTCTTTGTTAGGCTCTTCTTTACCTTCTGCTTTCTGCAGCATTTCCTTGGAGGGATATAAAATCTGCATTTTAGGTGCCCAGTTTTCAGCCTCACTGAAGCTCATCAGGATTAGTTCAGCAAAGCCTCAAATTTCAGCGATTTTCCAATCAAACTCCAATAATATCAGTCTGAGAAGAAAGGGAACTACGTGCTAGCTAAAGCAGAAATCACACTGCTTATGATTAATTAAAACAATTGATTAGAAAAGTGAATTAAAGGCATTAATTAGAAAAATGAATTAGGAAAGTTTCATCATTTCCAGGAGCCTGGGAAAGCACTGACTGACCCGAGCTCAGCATCACTTTTCTCTCTGATTCAGGTGTCTGTGGCTGCTCCACGAATAATGTAATGAGAAGGAGCATTAATTAGTTAAATCCCTTCTGAAAACATGTTCTTTTTTCAAGCCCACAGGAGGAGAAAGGCATTTGTAGTGTGGTGTTTGGATATTCCTTTCAGATCTGTAGCTGCTGCCATCAGTGCTCCCATCCCACTGGATTTGCCTTTCCCTGTGTTTTCCTCCAGTTTACTTCAGCTCCTTCCATGCCTTATTTTCCATGCCTTATTGTAAATTCTTGGAGGAAAACACGGAGCATGTCCCTGATCTCCTGGGAAGCCACTATTTAATGTTCCTCGGTTTTAGAAAATGGTAACAAAACAGAACACGAGATGGCTTCAGACACTGCGAAAATAAACTCCAGGCAGAAGCCACAGGTTTCCCTGAAAACAGCCTCACTCGGTGAGTTCCACCAGAAAAAGGATTTGTTGGGTATTTGTTTGCTCACCACTTTTTAAAACATTAACCTTTCAAGTAGGAACCAGACCCTGGTTAGTGGCTGCTTGAAGTTTAAAAAGTATCACAGCCCTGCTGAGCTATTGCTGCCTGTGTTTTACACACCTGCATTTTATTATTCTGTGTAACTTTTCTAATATTACTGATTTTTGTCATTGAGTCCTCGCCCAAATGTGACAGGTTACAGCAGTCCATGCCCTAAACCTGCTGAAAGGTGGTTTTTTTTCCCCTTTTTTAAAATGGCTTGTGGTGTAGATGGTAAAGCAGCTTCAATGTATTTACAGCTCAGTGGCTATTTGACTAATCCCGTGTTTGTTTTCCCTCTTTCTCTTTGTCTCAAAAAATGTTATTTTTGTTGTCAGGGGGATGGATTGGTGTCTTGTCTGGCAAATAAAGTGATGTGCAAATGGTTGAGTGCTCTGCAGAGCAGTTGGTGCTTGTGTTTGGTTGGGGACCTTGGAGATTTGGGGGTGGTGGCTTTTTCTGTTTGTTTTGATGCTGTGCTGGCAGTCAGGCTGGGCTTTTGGAGGTGTTTTTCTCACTGTAGTGCATTTTAATCTCGAGGAACTGAGGGAACGAGCCAGTTAATATTTTACTTTTTATGCAGTGCTTGGTTTAGGGCCTTCTCCCAGATTTAAAACTGAATTGCCTTCAGTTTCAGATAAATAAAAGTCTCTTAAGCCTTTTTTTGGGGACACAACAAAGCTAAACTCAAGCTTATCTCTGGCTTGGTGGGAAACCTGACTCCATCCTACCCCAGATGTGGTTTGGGTGCTGGGCCCATCCATCACTGTCAGACCCCACCTGTGCCAGGCATTAGACACTGGTGGTCCAAATCTTCCCTGTCTCAGCCCCCTGCTCCTGGATCCTCTCACTGCTTCCTGATTTATCTCTTATCAAATATTTGTCCTGTTGTCCAAAGCTAAAAGCCAGGCAGTTCGAGTCATTAAAGGATATATGGAGGTACCACAGAAGAATTTCCTAGGAAGTTGCAAGTGCTTTGACCCAGCCAGGTACTTAAAGAGCTTAGGAAAGCAAGAGTCTGATGCTTTGGAAATGTGTGTTTGGAAAACAAGCCCAGCTTCCTCAGGACTCCATCCAGGGCCTCCCCTGCAGGCTCACAGGGACACATCTCCCAGCTTTCCTGAGGAGCTGTCATGGATCACCAGGAATCCTGTGGTGCTCCCTGCAGATACCACGATTTTCTCTGCCTAGGTTTGTGTTTGTGCAGCCAAACAGGAGGGCTGGGGAGGATCAGGAGCAGGAATGCTGTGCCCGGGATTCGGGTGTTGCTGGAGGCCCCGGGGATGGTTCAGGGCTTTGTGCTCAGCCCCTGGCAGCAGCACTGAGCCTAAAGCTGAGCAGAGAGCTGCAGCTACAGCCAGGCAAGTGCTATTGCTCTCCAGTGTTTGAATAATTCCAAAAGAATCTTCAGAAGGATTATAATAACCTTTAAAATGTTAGAATTAGAGAATTGTCAGGGTTGGAAGAGACCTTTAAGATTATCAGGGTCAGCTGTCAACCCACCGCTACTGGAACCATGAAACCACATCTCCCAGATCCAGAACACCTCCAGGGATGGGGACTGTACCATCTCCCTGAGCAACCTGTTCCAATGCCTGACCTCAAAACAGTGAAAAAAAATGTTCTAGTGTCTGATCTTAATCTATTGTCTCATCTTAAGGCCATTTCCACTTGTCCTCTCGCTGCTATGGAAAGTGTCAGGATAAATCAAACTCTCCAACACTTATTTTTTTAGTATTGGAAAGTAGGCATTGCTTCAGTCACAGCGCTGGGATAGTTCCACCTGGATGTAAAAATAAAGGGGTTTTCCCAGTTCATTACTGCATACAACGGCAAATGAAGGAAAATAAAATAAGATGATGTTTGAGGGTTTGAGGCGGTGTGGGATGAGATGTTGGGAGTGATGGTGGGGATGGAGATACGGAATATCTGATGGAGGAGCAGCTCAAGGGAAAAGGCTGGATGCTGGGCCACGGGAAAGGTTGGATGCTGAGCTGGGGAAGGGCTGGGTGCTGAGCTGGGGAAAGGCTGGACGCTGAGCTGGGGAAGGGCTGGATGCTGAGCTGGGGAAAGGCTGGATCCTGAGCTGGGGAAGGGCTGGACCCTGAGCTGGGGAAAGGCTGGATGCTGATCCAGAGGAAAGGCTGGGTGCTGAGCTGGAGAAGGGCTGGATGCTGAGCTGGGGAAAGGCTGGATGCTGAGCTGGGGAAGGGGTGGATGCTGAGCTGGGGAAAGGCTGGGTACTGAGCTGGAGAAGGGCTGGGTGCTGATCCAGAGGAAAGGCTGGGTGCTGAGCTGGGGAAGGGCTGGATGCTGATCCAGAGGAAAGGCTGGGTGCTGAGCTGGGGAAGGGCTGGATGCTGATCCAGAGGAAAGGCTGGGTGCTGAGCTGGAGAAGGGCTGGGTGCTGATCCAGAGGAAAGGCTGGATGCTGATCCAGAGGAAAGCCTGGGTGCTGAGCCAGCACAGCCTTCCCACACTGGGAGAGCGAGTGGTGATGGGTTATGGCAAATAATCCCGGGCAAGCATCTCGTTGAACACGTGTGTGATTGTTCAGTGCAGGGAGCTGAGCCTGCTGCCATCTGCTCCACAGACCCAATTAAACCAGAGGGGTGGGAAGAATAAAGTGCAGATGCTAATGGGCTGTGTAAACTGCAGGGCAAATTCTCCTAAATATTTAGACTGTTTTTCTGAGGTTGTGTGTGGGGCTGACTTTCCCTCTGCGCCGTGAAGTTCCCTCAACTTCATTTGAGGTTGCCACTTAGCTCTGATTTTCTGCTTAAAGTTAGGTCACTTTTGAAGTTAGTGAAATTAGCTTAAAGGTGTTTTTGCCCTGGGGTGAATTGTGCACAGGAATTCTTGAGTAGGGAGCAGATATCCCGAGTAGGGACTGGACCCAGGCAGGGGCCGAGCAGTTTATGTGTAGCCTCGGGGTTGGATTCTCCGTCCTTCCTCGATTTTTACTGTTGGTTTGCTCATTATCTGTGCTTAGTTTGACTGAGAAACTCCTGCTCCCCGCTCTCTGCCATGCGCAGTGCTTTTAATTAAAACAACGGAATATACCAGAGTATTTAAAAAAAAAAAATCAGTTAATTCAAAATCAAGCAAAAATAGGTTAAAAACCAAGCCAAATAAATTCCTGCTGGCACTGTGACTCTTACATAACCATGGATGATGTTCTCTGGCATTATTTTGCAAGTTCATAAACAGGCTACATGTGAAAAGGGTGGAAAAAGGGTCAGCTTTGTGTTAGGGACAGAAAGCTCCATTCTCAGGAGCTGACAGTCTATTTCCTCCTCGTTCCTTTTGAAGTCTGCACACTAAACGCTGCGTGGACAGAAAAATTCAATTCATTTAAAACATTTTGCATCAAAATGACATGCTTTAATGTATTTTCTTCTGATGTTTAAATTATCTTTTCATCTCATGAGGGAGGGAGAAAAAAAAGCCAACATGTTTGTAGTTAAAGTACCCAAGCAGAACTTTAAACAAAGGTCTGGATGAAGAGGAAGTCTCGATGTACAAGCAGCTTTTAAGAGTAGATGCCTTTTTTTCCCCCTCTCCTGCCCCCTCCTTCTTGGCTGTCTGAGCCTTGTAAACCAAGGAGATTTATTGCTGCCCTTCCAAATGCTTCTTCAGGATGAAGAGGTCACATTTTTGAAATTCCTCAAGTCCTCAGGAGGGAGAGGGATAAAGGGAAGTGATGATGGTGAGCACACCGAAGGATTTTCCAGGCTGGTTTTGCCTGTCATAGCTGCCTGTAGCTGTGCTGGGAGGGAATCAGCTGAACCCGCACCAAAAAAACTCTTGGAGCTGTGGGCTACGGTAGATTTGGATGGAATTTAGACTTCTTTAGTAATTGGAGTTGTTATTGCTGATAATACAATCCAGGGTGTTTAGGAATCCCTGTCCTTTGCCAGACGCAGTGTCGTGTGTGCGACTGCACACTGATAGATGTGGGATCCTTTCCCTCTGTGAAATCCCAGCTCCCCTGGAGAAATGTCTGAACAGCCTAAATAACCTCCATTTATTACTATTACAGCTACTGATACCACTTATTGTGGTATCAATCAAGATTAAGAGAGGAAGGGGATATTTTAGGGATATTGGACATTTTCCAGTGGGGATGACCGACTGTCCCCAAGGGGAAACCTGCCCTTGGAAATGAGAAATCTGGGAAGAGAAACTTAGGTGATCAGGCAAACTTTTGAGGAATGCTGTTGGTGTAACCCCAGATCTTTCCAGTCTTATTTTTCAGTCTGGAAGCAGAATATTAACGAGGTGCTGAGTGGTTTTTTCTCTGTGTGTGTAACAATGGCAGTGTGGCTGTCACCTGTCCCCCTGGGAACTGGTGGGAACCTTTCCCAGGGGAGGACACAGCTCTCACTTCTGACACATCTTTTTTTTTTGCCATTAATGAGGTTGATCTGGTTGTGTTCAAACTTGGGTCTCACTTGTCTGTTTTCCACATATTAAATTTGTCTAAATTTTGCTCCCAGCCTCTCATGTTTTAGTTGGAAACAAGTACTTTTAAGAGTAGTTTAGTTGGGTTAGATGTTTAGCAAGAGAAAGGTCATAGTTTGCACGTGGAACTATTTTTAGCACCTTCTGTCACTTTGGTAAATAAACAGATGTTTGGAAAAAAGCCCTCTTATGTCTTTGCTTCCCAAAGTCAGCCTCTCCATGCTGATTCCCACATGGAGACATCATTCCCCTTGGGAAGCCTGACACTGGGAGACTCCCCAGGTCCTTTTCAGACCCCATTTCCCCACCCATCCACCTTTTGGAGCTGCTTTCATGGGACATTTATGACAAAAAAGCCTCTCACCCATCCTTTCTGGTTTTTCTTGCAGAGGATATTCAACTCCTTCGTGTACACGGAGAAAATATCAAATGGAGAAAGTGAAGTTCAGCAGGTGAGTCCAAAACCCCTTCCCACCTCTCACTGGCAGAGTGAGCTCAGGGAATTCAGTTCTGTCTGGATTTGTGGCCCCTTTCCTAACCTCAGATCACAAGCAGTGGAATAGGATGTAAAAGGGGATGGGCTGCATGTGCTGATGATGCTTCTGAGAGTTCTGCATTGCCGTGAAAAGCTTTTCCACCTGCTTGGTGTGGGGCTGTCCCTTGGGAACAAAAGGGCCCTCATGAAGTAGCGCCCATTAATTGACAGGCTGTCATGTTGGAAGTGTCTCTTTTAAAATTTCAAATTCAAAGCAAAGCCATTAATATTGTTGTGATGTGGAAATGGTGTTTTGTGGAAATATGGGACAGCTACAGCCTGGTGCATCACAGGTGTGGCTGAAGGGTGCTTGTAATTTTGGGAGGGTTTACAGGAACACATTTCAACATTTAACTCTCCAATTTAACATGGAGATAATACACGGGCAGTTTGCATTTTAATGCATGTGTCTGTTTTTATTACTAAAATTATTATTATTTTTGTTGCTAAGTTTAAAATTAATTTTGGATCTGTTTTCAAACACATCAAATAGGTCACGTTCCTCTGGAAATTCAGGTACCAATTATGTTTGTGGTAAAGGTGATGTGTTTTGGTCGAAGAAATGGAACAAAGAACCAGCTTTTCCTCCCAATTTAAGCATGGACTTGCACAGCCTTCAGGAGTAACCTGACCTTCCTAGACCCCTATCAAACCAGTTTTAATGTTCAGGAAAAACAAAAGTGCCTCAGAGTGGGGCTTTCCCTGGGGAGAAGGGAGTTGCTGCTCAGCCCTGCAGGTCGCCCCGTTGTGGTTTCCCAGAGCAGGTCAGGGCATGGCATGTTCATGTGCATTAAATCTGGTCGTGTAATATAGAAAAGAATTAACACTCCAAGTTGTGCTACCTGGAAATGGTATCATTTCCAGTCTTCTTTAATTTTATTGCTGAGGAAAAAGTCAAAGCAGGGCTGGTTCAAATGGGATTGGGAGGAACTTTTAGGTTGGAAAAGACTTCTAAGACCATTAAGTCCAACCGTTCCCCAGCACTGCCAAGGCCACCACTGACCCATGTCCCCAGGTGCCACATCCACACGGCTTTTAAATCCCTCCAGGGATGGGAATGCCCGGGCAGCTGTGCCAGGGCTGGACAACATTTTCTGTGAAGAAATTTTCCCAAATATCCAACCTGAGCCTCCCCTGGCCCAGCCTGAGGCCGTTCCCTCTCCTCCTGTCCCTGTTCCCTGGGAGCAGAGCCCGACCCCCCCCCGGCTGCCCCCTCCTGTCAGGGAGTTGTGCAGAGCCACAAGGGCCCCCCTGAGCCTCCTTTTCTCCAGCCTGAGCCCCTTTCCCAGCTCCCTCAGCCTCTCCTGGTGCTCCAGCCCCTTCCCAGCTCCGTTCCCCTCCAGCGGCTTTGGCTTCCCTGCAGGTGTGCCCAGGTGAGTGCTTGCAAGCAAAGGGCCCATGAGAGTGTAATTGTCACCTGACTTTAACAATTTAAATCCCAAACCATCCTGACATCCCTCAGGGCGGGTTCTCTGGCTCTGTGTTGTGTAGGGCAGCTTTTCCTGGAGTGTTTCTGGGTGGTCTGTGTACCACAGAAGGGCCATGTGGGCCGGATCAGACAGATCAGATGGCTTTTGAAAGGCAAAAGTGTTTTTGGGAAACCAAGAAACTGGATTAAAGCTCCTTTGAAGTCCTGACTATGGATTCTCCACTGAGGAAAAGACAGTCCTTGTTTCCCAGAGCAGATGTCCATGTTCATCCCAAGTGGATATAAAGAGCTGTCCAAACACTGGAGGTGGGGTGATGGATTTGGAGCTGTCAGGGAAGAAAACTGGGCCCTGGTGAAGTGTAATTACTGTGGTTAAAAGCTCTACAGTGAAGTGGATGGAAGAATAATTGAGCACTTCTGTTTCATTAATAACCAGATCCTTTAGCCCTCATGAATCCCCAGCAATAGAACCTGAATTTTGTAAGAGTAGGACATTCAGTGGGATCGTCTTGAGCAAAGGCAAGCAAATGTAAGCAAATGAAGTCCCCTGCCAGAGAAATCTCATTCCTGCTTTGGTCATTCATTAACATTTTCTTAGCAACTGATATCCAAAGGCAATTAATGACGGTTTTATGTCAGCTGGGATTTTTTTCTGGCAGAGCACTGAATTGTTGTGGGGGTCGTGGGTTTTTTATACCAAACCATGTAAATAATGACTCTCAGTTTATTGAAAAAGTGAAAAATTCCAGCTGTTTGCCTTCAGGCCTAACTGTTCAATACCTTTGGCTTTCTTCGTGCCACACCAGGAGCAGTTTCACCCCTCAACATCGAACTGGTTGCACTTTTAAGGTCTGCAGTTATAGAATTGCTGTTGTACCTGACAGATAAAACCTTTTCTGCTTTGAATCAGTTATTAAAAATCGGATGGCAACAGCCAAAAATAACTTGGATTCCTTCCCTGTGAGTTATTTCAATATCAGAGAACTCTCAGAGGATATGGGAATGCAGTGATGTGAGTTAGTGATGTAAATAAAGTGGGAGAGGAGGAGTTTTTTGAGGGGAAAATCTACATTAGCTGATTTCAAGGAAGTCAGTGTGTGTTCAGTGTCCTGCCAGACATCTGCTTTCTGTGATGTGGAGAGAAGGGGTTTGGGCTCCACGGAGGAGAGAGGGTGAAATCTTGAGCAGGAGGAGATTTACCAGCTTGGAGGAGAAAAGCCTTGAAAAGCTCAGACCATGCTGCTGTTGGGTTGGATGTTTTGTTTGGTTGGTTTTGGACTGGGCAAAGAGATCTTTGGAGAGGAGAGAGATCTGAAATATGCTGAAAAAATGACATTTGGCTGTCGAGCACAACACGTTCCCTGGCTGTGAAAAGTGGTGTGTTTACAGACGTTGATGGGTTGTGAGCCTCACAATAAAAGGCAATTATTGTGTGTTTAATGTACTTCCAGAATGATTCAGGAATCGTGGCCCTTTCTCTGGGTTTTGTTGTGCACCCTGTTTAACATCTTTCTTGGAATAAATCTTGGGAAGCTTTGCCAAAGGTACTGGCCAGCAGAAAACCTCAAATGAGTGCTGGTTTCCTTGACAAAATGCACATTGGAAAGTGGTTTCCTGCATCCTGATTGCAATAATAGAATATATTTTCACTGTCATCCAGAGAAGCAGGAATGGGGACTTTCCACAAGGGAGAATGGACTTAAGTTGAAGGAGAGGAGGTTTAGATGGGATCTGGGGGAAAAATCTTTCCCTGTGAGGGGGGGGAAGCCCTGGCACAGGGTGCCCAGAGAAGCTGTGGCTGCCCCTGGATCCCTGGCAGTGCCCAAGGCCAGGCTGGATGGGGCTTGGAGCAGCCTGGGACAGTGGAAGGTGGCCCTGCCCATGGCAAGGGGTGGAACTGGATGAGCTTTAAGGTCCCTCCCAGTCCAGAGCATTCCAGGATTCCATGAATGATTGGAATCCTTTAAAACAGAGGTGTGGGATGAAGCTGGAGGTGATTCTATGATCCTTCCTTGAGCCATGTCCCTGCTGATCTCTGCGCTCTTCAGGGTTGGTGCAGGACCAGTGGTTTCTTCAGGAGCCATGCAGATGAAAAATAACATTAAAAGTTTTCTAGAATAGGAATCTGTGGATGCACAGTTGTGATACAGCAGCAGGATGAATGCCTGATGGGTGTTGGAGAGAGGTACTTTTTTCCAGATTTTTCTGGTTTACAGAGGGAATTTAAACCTCAAAATTGTAACTCAGCTCTTCCACGTGTAAGCAATCCTTTCCAAGGAGCTTGACAGTGTTAAATCCCTGGCTGAGTCCATCCTGGCATCCCTGCCTGTCAACCCCACTGATGCATATTTTATGTACAGGCTTGGAAACATGAAAAATACCTTGGCTTTCAAGCTACAGCCAGAAATAAAACCTAACCTTGGAGCTCTGCTTTCCCTCCGAGCTCCCTGCAAAGGGAAGACTTCAGAGCTGTGGAGCTTTGAGGGGGAAGAAGCTTTAAAAAAAACCTCGAGGGAACGATGCAAATGAGGGAAATGTCTCTGGGAAAATTAGAGGAGCTCAGTGATGTTGTGATGAAAGGTTGTCAGTGGAGATGGTGACAATTGAAGTGAATTACCCAGGGGTGCTGCAGTAATAGAAACAGGTGTTACAGTCCAACCTGTCTGCAAACCCAAGGGCTTTGGCTGCGTGTCAGCTGCCAGAGGAAATCCAGGGAAAACAGAGCTAATGGCTGCATTGTTCATGGAGAGCACTCACTGCTTATTGTTTTGTTTATTGAAATGAAGGGGAAAACGCAGAAATCTGAAGAATGCCCAAGGAGGCTTCCCCCTGCTGTTGTTTTTGAGATGAGCTGAAGAGCACTTTGTGTACTGACCCAGGGATGATAGATAATACTTTATGTCAATCTCGAGGTATCCAGATCTATTTCAGCCTCCATTGAAATGGGTGAGTTGGAGCATTTCTGTGGGAGCAGGAATGTCTGTCACGCTTGGTACCCACTGCCCCTTTTCTGTGCCTGATTTGGGGCACAGTTTTCCATTTTGCCTTAAAAATGCTTTAACAATTACGTCAGGATGGTTTCATAGTTGAGTGTTCCGTCCTTTCATTATTTGTTATCTCTCTTTCTCTCCTTTGGAAGTTTTGTTACCAGTGTGAGTCTGGCATCCAGCAGCTCTCCAGCTGCAGGCAGGTTAAAAAAAGCAGGGTATGTGCTGGATAAAAATTTCAGGTTTTTATTTAGGAAGAGGAGAAGGTGATTTAAGCCTGCAGCTTGTACTGTGACAGGCTCCACAGCCGAGGGCATCACCCTGCAAAGGGAATAAACTGTGGGGGGAATGATGTGAGTGTGCTCAGGGCACGGGCACACCAGGCAGTGCTGAGGGGCTGGGAGGGAGGGATTATTCCTTGCTGTTGGTTTAATTGCTGGGAGCTGGAATTCCTGCTCACTGCCATGGATTTTTGTACTCCGGTGAAGCCCAGCTATGGAAGAAAAGTTTGTTTTGTTAGGCTTCATCTGTATCACACTTCTCAGTGTGATGAATTAGAACCATTTGTTTCTAGCACTTGATTGGTGTGTTACCCTCAGGTTCTTACCATAGTTTATTCATTTGAAGAAATTTCCAACGGAAAATTATTTTTGGATCATCTTGCCCTAGGTGACTTTATTGAGTTCCCTGGTTTTGAAGTGGTTTGGATTGTTGGGAGCATTGTCTTGCTATCAGAGGGCAATATTTTTAGAGTTCTTTAGATTAGACAAAGTCAGTTCTTCCAACTGTGGGCAGGGTATGGTGTCTGGAGCTCTGGGAGGCTTCAGATCCCTCATTGCTGACATGCACTTGACTCCCTGCCCCGACCGAAGCGCTGGATCCCGTTTCAAAAAATAACGGAATGACTTTGAGCCATTCAGAGGTTTTTCCATGGGAGACACAGTTTGGGAACAAAGCATTTGCTTTTTGTCAGCTTCTGAAGTACAGGATCTTCTGAAAAACAGATTTGTCAGATCTTTAGACTCGGCACAGCAGGGTGAAATTCAAAGGCTGTGGGGTGCTTTTATCGTTCAACCTAGAAGGTGAAAACTCATCAACACCGAACCCTCGGCTTGTACAGCATTCATTTATCAGAGAGCAGCCCTGATTCCAAACCAGAGGCCTTTTATTCTGGGGCCCTGTGATAGTTTTATGACTGCTAATGATGCTCAGCGAACTTCAGCTCTCTTGCTGATTTCAGGTAGGGAAACCAAGAGAGAAATCTCACACTCGAGTATCTGGTTTACCTCGGCGTTTCATTTGGCCAAACTGAGAGGAGAACTTTGCACCCACCAAACCTGAGTGCTTCGATTTAGGAAATTTGGTTTGTGTTTGTTTGAGACCCTCCAGAAGAATTCTGGATTCTCCCAGAAGAATCTGCTCCTAAAGAACACATTTGAGGGGTACAGCCAGACAAAAAGGAAGTTTACTGGGAAACAGAAAAGGATCTCCCCAACAGCTTATTATCATAACAACTGGGAGCAATTTAATAGTGCTGCACGTCTAACATGGAGGAGCCCATTAGCAGTCCTCTGGTGCCTTGGCAATAAATCATTCCACAGAACTAATTAGGTATAATTCTGCAAGTCATTTGAGCGAGCTCCTATTAAAACCTGTGCTCCTTGGAGACCTGTCACGGAGCCGCTGCATTCCCTGGCAACAATGCGGGCAGAGCAGTGCTGTTATCAGCGAGGCCTCGTTCCTCACATAACCAAATAAATCATGACAAAATGGCCTGTTGGTAAGAGTTAGGAAAGACATTTGTTAGTCCAGGGGATCTGGAAAATCCAGGAGTGTTTCCCAGCACACAAAAGCAGCAGCACTGTTAAATCATCTCCATAGAGTTTGAGCTGTGCAGGGAGCAGGAGGGAGGAGTGCTATGGATTGAGGAGGTGATTTAGCTCTGGAGAAGTTTGCAGAAATGGAAAACACAGTATTTCTGATTATTCAACACCTCAGTCTGCTGCTTAGGGACAGTTCTTTCATTTGGGACGTGTCTGGCTGATGATTAAATGGATAATTGGGTGGTGTGAAAGGGATGCAGAATGTGCAGAGCAAAGAAACTGCCTGATCCATTTCATCAATTCCTCCCTTTGATGAAAGACCAGGAGTGAAAGCCTCAGTAAATGTTCCTTGTAAAACCTGGTGCCTCCTGGTAACTGTGTTTACTGTCACGTTTCCTCCAAGAGCAGGCACAGATTTTCCCCTTCCCGTTTTTCCCTGGCCGTCATTAGTCAGGCTCGTTGTGAAAGTGCCTAATGAAGGGACACAAACGAGCTCTTCTGTGGCAGCACAGTCACTCCAGCAGCCTGGGATGTGTCCCAGCAGGCTCAGCCCTTGTTAACTCCATGAGCTTTTCCAGGGCTGGGAATCTGCCTGGCATGGAGAGAGAGCAGAGGTGCCACAGGCACCACCAGCCCTCAGATCACACCAGCTTGAAGGTACTTGCTGGCAAAAATTTGACTTCATTACTTTTATTTTAATTTTTTTTCAGAAGCATTTAAAAAGAAGGGCTGAAGTACCCAATTTGATATTTCCAAAATGAGGCACTCTGATTTTTTTTTTTTTTAAATGGTCTGAGAATTGCATGGGAGGGGCCACGATGTGTTTGTTTTCACCTTCTGAAAGGAGAGAAATTGCCTCTTACAAGGAGTAGCGTAACCTCTAAACCTTGGCCTGATTTATAAGGACTGCCTTCCTTAGAGGGACCTCTGACAACAAAAGGATTCAAGAGGAATTTCACCAGTGCAAGACTTTGTCATTATTTTCTTCCTGTTACAGTATAACATCAGTTAGAGATGTTTCAGTTTGTAGTTGAAGCTGTTGTAGGCTGTGAGTAGGCACAGTGAGCTTTAGATCGATGAGGAAAATCACTCAGGCAATGCTCAGCCTGTGGAGCCTCCCAGGAAAGCAGCAGGGAATACAGTGAAAAAGCAAACTCTGGGATGGCTTATTTTGCCCAAATGTACGTGAAAGAAGTGGTGAGATACCTCTGCACAGATCCACCTGACTGAGGAGGCTGCTGTGGAACAGAGAAATATTCATGGCAGTATTTGGGGTTATTTGGGGTTCCTTGGGTGCTGAGGTTGCTCCCATCAGTGGGAGATTTGCTGTTGGCTCTTTGCTCCTGGAGCAGTACGAGTGCTGTGTGGGTGAAGGCATCTCTATCACCATTTTTTGGGCTTTCCTGAAGTGTCCATGTACAGAATTTCATTAAATGGACTTGTGGCCTGGTTTAGTCTCCATCCATGTCAGGCCTTGGAGCACCTCAGTGTCACATCCAGCTGTCAGTTCTTAATGAAAGGGAAGTTTGATACGATGGAAATCACACTTTTCACACATGCAAAACTCTGCTGAAGCACCCACTGCTAGATGGGAAATGTATTTTATCTTCTTGTATAGTCTCCTTCCCGTGGCCAGTATTAATTACTTGACTTCACAGTGCTTAAGCCACCAAATTAAAAATACAGTGAGCAAATCAGACAGCTACTATCTTTGACATACCCAGGTTTTACTTGGTTGTTAAGGAACGGGGTAATACAGAACAACTGGGTGAATTTTAAACTTTCTTCTTATATATTTTTTTTTTTTCAGTTGGCAAAAAAAATCCGTGAGAAATTCAACCGTTACTTGGACGTTGTGAATCGGAACAAGCAGGTGGTGGAAGCCTCATACACTGCTCACCTCACCTCACCCCTGACTGCCATCCAGGACTGCTGTACTATCCCACCATCCATGATGGAGTGAGTATGAAATTCTGGAATTCCTCATGCTGGCATTTCATCTGTGAAGAAAATGAGGGTTTCTTTGTGTTTTCTGCTGCTTTGGATAAAAACGGAGAAGGCAGAACTCCAAAGGTGCCTCTTATCTTGTCCTCATCTCCTTTTCCATTTCTCCCACACCAGTGTTTAATGATGGGCTTTAAACAAGAACTGGGAAGCAATAAAAGGAAGAAAGTTTGTTCATAGTGTTCGATACAAAAAGAGTCTGTCTAGCTCCAAGACACTGTTTTTGCGCTGAGACTCTGCTTGCCCTGAATAACTCTCCTCAGGCTGGTCATGGGACCTTTTTCTCTCCTTTGAAGTAACCAGAATCACGAGTTGGTCAGTGCATCACATGCTAAAAACCCTGTGTTCCAGTTCAATCAGGTTGACATGCTGCTGTTTGATAGCAGAGGTTTAATGAAATAGAGTCCATTGCTTGGAAACTGGATTTGTTCATGTTCAATTTGGTTTGGTTTTAAATACAGGAGTTTTGAGTAGGCTAAATCCAGGCAGTTGGTTGTCTTTAATCATTTCTGTTGTTCTGCATATTTGCAGAAACTTCTTTGGGTTTTCTGACTGTAGAAATGTGTGATAGAAACTCTGATTTTTCCACGAAAAGAGGAGTAATTTTCTTGAAATGCTGAACACATGAAACATTTACTTCCATGTGGGCTTGAAAAAACCAAGAGTATCTTTCTGTTTATTCAAACCTTGATTACAGACTGATTTCATTGTTTATATCTCAGTCTGATTTAAAAACATTTGAGAGGGAGGAAGGTAATTTGGGTCATCAGGTGACTCCAGGGTCACAGGTTCGGAGATCTCAGTGCTGTTCCTGCTGGACAAGGTGTGCCTATGGAAAATGCTGGCACATCCAGCCTGGTGGCAGTGTGAACAAAAGGGTCAGGAATTCTTTGAGGATGAAAACCTTTCTGCCCCCTGATCACAGTATCCATGCAGGAATCACCAGGCAGCAGGAACACCTTCTGAGCAAGGGCTGAGGGATAGGAGAAAAGAGATTTATCACCCCCTTGTCAGTGTGGCCTAATCTTTCATTAAAAAGAGAAGTCTGCTTTTAGTCTGGAAACTTGAGTGAATTCCCTTTCACTTTGTCCTCCAAAATTAGGTAGCTTGGAAGTCCTTCAGAAATTTCTTTACCTGTGGTGGACTTGCATAAGAATCATTCCCAGTAAGTGGTTTAAAACACAAACAGCTGGCAAAGCAGGTGAATTTGCTGTTTGCACAGCTCTTCATTCAGGCTCTACAATCTGATTGTCATTATTTAGTTGCTTGAATCAATAATTAAATGGCTCCCAGGCTGGTTTATCAGCTGCAAGATATTCTGGGCAGCACCGTGGCAAGCTCTGAGGCTTTTCTGACCATTGGACCCAGTGCTGTCTGTAGGAAATCATCTGCCAGTCAAAGAAAGAATGTAAAAATGTATTTTCTGTTTGAAACTTGCAAGTTTTAGCTCTGTGCTTTGTTAATTGCCCGATTTGTCTAAATGCTTCTGCCACCATTTCAGTTTTTCTCCCCTTTCTGCCTCTCCCTTCTGCTGCTCTGCTTTTCATTTTCCTTCCCTGTGGCATCACCTTTTTGGCAGATTCCCCATTTGGGTTAAAATATCAAGAAAGAAGCCGATTCACCTGGATATTGTGATCATATTTTGAGTTCTTCCATGTTTAATTCATGGGCTAACTCCAGCTGCAGTTGGGCCTGCACTTGTGGGAAGTTAAATTGGATGTGCTACTGCTGCTAACAGCTTATCCTTGGTGTTTAAAATGTTTAATGTTGGTGTAAAAGCAACAATAGTTATAATATTTTGATTAAAACATCTATGAACTGCTGCTGCAGAAGAGGTCACATGGAAAAAGACCCAGATTTGTCTGTGAAAATTGCTTTTTCCATGAGATCCTTTGCCTTAGATTGTGCCTTGGCCATGTCTGTGTCCTCAGGGCTGTGGTTTTGTTCTGGAGGGTTGTGAAATGTTTGTGTTCTTTTCCTGGCTGTTTCCTCATGTGGCCTCTTTATTTGAGCAAACATTTGGGGCAAGAATGGTGTCAGAAGTGCATTATCCTCAGGGTATATTTTTTAGGTAGGTTTGAAGGTTTTTCCCACAGTGTTTAAGGCTGTTTATCACATGATGTTCAACCTCTTATTGTCCAACTTCCTGACTCTGAGTTGGGAATGCTGCAAGGTTGGGTTGGTTTGGGGAAAATTAACTCGGATGTGCTATTCTGTAGTGAAAGGATTTTTATTTTGAGTTTCTTTTAATGGCTTGCTGACTTCAGTTTGTATTTGTTGTTACCATTAACAAAATTATCCCTGAGTTTGCTTGTATTTATCCTGAAAATCCAAGCATTGGTTTGTCGTGTGGCTTGGGATAAACTCAGGTTTAAATTCAGTCACGTCTGGTGACTATAAATAAATGATAGAAAATAGGACCTAACAAAGCACAAACTGGGTTAGAAAATGAACCTGGCATTTAAATTGCTTGTTTGGTGAGTAGGGGGATATGACAGGGAAAGCAGTATTTATTTTATTGCCATTACGTGGTGTTGGCTTTTACAGTGAAGAGCCCAAAAGAGTGATTTTCCATGTGATTGATTCCAGCCTGGATTAAAATTGCCAGCCTGACTGTGCTTTTGGTTGCTGTTTTGTATCCAACATATTCTGGTTTCGCTGGTGTAAGACCAGCAGTTGTGTGTTTGTGCCCCCTCCAAGGCAGGGTTGTGCAATGGAACCACCTTGGTTTGGAAAGAGGTGAAAATAAATAAATTGGAACGTGCAAACCCAACTGGATGAGGCAGCACAGTTGGTGGCTATCGAGTGGTTTTGGCAAGAGACCCTTCCTAGGCCTTAATTCAACAAACATTTCCTGATAAAATTACACTCAGCTGCTTTACCAAAGGCTCTAAATATGTGCTTGGGCACAGGGGAATAATCCCACACCTAAATACGTGTGCAGGGACTGCTGAGGAGAGGGGAGCAGGGCAGAGACTTGTGTTCCCCTTTAGTTTTTGCTGATCCTTTTTCCACTTATCTCTGCTGGCATTTTCAGCTCGACCGAGTCAAAGTTTGGGAATGGCAGATGGGGAGAGCAGGGCAGGCAGGGAGCAGAGCTTTCCAAGCTCCCACATGGTTGGTGTGGAAATTGGTCCCTGCCCAACCATCCGGGCTGTGTTTGTGTCCCTGGGGTCAGAGCCTGGGGCCCAGCTCCTTTTCCCAGGCACTGGGGAAGAGGCTGCTTCAGCTGGACTGAGTTAATATGGATAAAGTGCTCCAGGCTCGTAGCAAACTGATGGGAGATAAGGAAAATGGATGTCAAGTGACATGCATCTTCTAATCCTGGAAGAAATCCCTGCTGGAAAAACGAGCCTTTGTGTTTCCTCACCAACAAAGGCTGCTGAAGAAGCCATGAGAAACGGATTTCATGCTGTCTCCAGACATTCCCTATCCTGATTGAATTGGGTGGGTTTTTACCAGACAGTGTTTTAATGAAAGTGTCTTTCTCCTGAAGAGAATGAATACATTTCTGTACAAGCTGGAGTCTCCTGGTTTCCCTGCCTGAAAGCCCTCAGCAGGTATTGAGGAAATCTTGGATCTGGAATGGGCTGATGGTGCAGATGGGGCAGCAGAGGGGAGGGAAAGAATAAACAGAGTTTATTTATCAGAAGTCCTGAGCACCTGCAGTGGGAACTTCTGGGATATGTGTCAGTTGTGAGAAGTGTGTAAATAGGGATTTAAGAAATGAGTTTTGGGAAGCAGCTTTGGAAGCATTAGGGGATTCTGCCTTTGCAGGTCTGCATGGTCTGACTTGTGAATGATGACTGGAATAACTTTATTCATGGAGATGGTGCTGGCCTGGATGGCACCAGGCTGATAAAAGAGGGGGTTTATATTGCATATTTGCAGATGAAAGGAAATCAAACTCCTTCCACTCTAAGAATAAGTGGGATAGGTGGGTAATGTTTGAGTATTTGTCTTCTGCCCATTGTCCAAAATGCCTTTTTCTGGAGAAGTTGTGATTGATGCTGTCCTGTGGGAGACTTCCAGAAGTAGCTTTCTGTAGTTCCAGTTTGCCAGGGAAGTTGGTTGTGTTAGGGGCCATGGAGCACCTGCCAGTGGTTTCTCAATACAGCAGTGGCTGCATAGGATCACCTTCCAGAAAAAAATATTATTCAGATGTGTTTGTGAGGAAATGCAGCTGTTCCTGTCCCTTTTCCAACAAAAAACAGATGATGCTTTTAAAGGGAGATAAAAACTCTTCCCTAAACTGATCTCAATCCTCCTCTCTGCCCAGTTTTAAGACCCATCACTCTGATGTGCTTCAGCATTTCATGTCCTTGGGTCTGGGAGACAAGGGAAATCCAGTTTCCTTGGGGTCTGAGCAGGGAGAGAAGTGGCAGCTCTGGGAAGCTGCCCTGAGTGTCCTTCACTGCACCTCCTTGTTGGGCATGGATCACTTGTCCTGCTGGAATCATCCTCCTTCCTCTCTGCTTCCGCCCCGAGGCCACAAATGAATTTCACTGCTGGGTTTTTATGGGAAGTTGCCCCAGGTCTCCAAATCCGTCTGTTCGGGGGCACTGGTGTTCGTTAATGCTCCCACTCTGGCTGCTTAACAGCGCCTTTCAAGGCAGCTGGAAATCTATTTTTGCTCTTTATTTAACTATGCTGATAAGAGCTTAGGGAATGCATTTACCCAAATTTGTGGAAGGAGCTGGAATGGAGAAATATTTGTTGGTAAAACACCCTACTTGGCAGTGGTGCATTGCAAACATTAATAGAGCTGTTTGAATAAGGGAGTTTACGAACCTCTGTTTGAAAATCATTTACTCCCTGACTGTGATACTGCTTTCAGAAGTGGTCTGGTTTTTGCTTTTTTTTTTTTTTTTAAACAGATGGTTAAATATTTGCTAATGCAGTTCAGTTTTATCACAGCTCTTTCTGTGTTTATCTTTCCTCTCCGGAGCAGTTAAGTGGGAGATAACAGGAATCCCATTCAGTTCCTTGGGTTGCTGCAATATCTGAAGAGCTGCACTTCCAGAGGAGGAGTGAGAGGGCCACAATAAATGAAATTTAAGATGTATTTGCTGTTCTGACAGAGTTTCAGGCTGCAGTAAAGCACAGAGGGTTCTAGGAGATGTAGGGAGTGTGCACAGCCCTGGGCTTGGCAGCTTTTGTCCATAAACTGCAGCAGGTATTTAGGAAATCTCTCCCCTGGCCTCTTGCTTTTACTTCTAATGTGGCCAAATTCCTCATGAAAACGTGGGGTTGGGAATAGAAATTCCTCATGAAAACGTGGGGTTGGGAATAGAAATTCCTCATGAAAAAGTGAGGTTGGGAATGGTTTTTGTTCCTGGGTTGAATTCTCCTTCCAATCGTACATTCTCTTTACATCTGAGAGCAACTGTACTTGGACTTTTTCAGGAATACTTGAAATAATTGGAACAACTTTGGTGCCTTGCCAGAAGAAATTGTGTGACTGTAACATCAGTAGCTTTTTTTTTTTTTTTGCTTGAATTTATTCATAAAAACATTGTTTTGCAGCATTCTGTTTAGATGCAGTGGGAACCCTATATTTAAGTATTCATGTAAAATACGAGTTAAAATCTTGCCTTGCAATCAAGCAAACAAGGCCTAGTTGGGAATTTCAAAGGAAACGCTGGATTTTAAATGAACTTATGTAATTTCATTTGCATATTAACATCAGCTTGAATTTGGATGAACGGAGAGGGAGGGGGAAAAAATGAGTATTAAAACAATATGAGGCCCTGAGCAGCTGCTCAAGTGCCATTTTTATCCACAGCTCCCTTGTTTTTCCCTGAACTCCAAATGCACAAAAGAAGTTGATTTACACTGTAAATTCAGGCCGAGCAAAATCCAATTGGAGCTCACTCGAGCGCCGTTTTGATGTCAGATTCAAAGCTCCTGCAAATTCATTTTACCTCCTCCACTCGCTGATCTCCCGCTCGTAAATCCTGTTGAAGGAGAATAAAAATGAGTGCGGCCTGATGGGAATTTCATGTGTGAAGTTCAAAGCAGTTTGTACATCAGAGCCAACGTCAATCAAGGGAAGATCTGGGAAGGCAGGCAGGGAGCGTGGAGCTCCGTGGGGACCAGATCAAAGTGGGAGTCGCGGCTCTGTTTGCTCCCTCGGGATGCAGCTTCCATCCCTTCTTCATTAAAGGGAATCCAGAAGGAAGAGAGAGAGGCAGGGAAAAGGGGGATGGAGTGAAGGGGCCTGTCTTGGAAGTGAATCTCAGCCAATGTCTTTTGCTGGCTTTAAATAAGTGAAAAAAAAAAAAAACCAAAAACCAAATTATATCTAAATAATGTTGGTGTGGGGTTTTTGATAAGGATTCTGGAGGACTTCCCAAGTGTTGGTTGTGGTATTGTCACCTGGAACATTTTGGGTCAAATCTCAAGAGGAGTTTTTATCTGCCTTGTAGTCGTGCTCTTGGCAAAAGTGGCAGACACTGGTGAAAGTCAAGGGAGATACTGGTAAACATGAAGGGAGAGACAGGTAAAAATTAAAGGAAACTCTGGTAAAAATTAAGGGAGACACAGGTAAAAGTTTAAGGAGACACTTAAGAATTAAGGGACATACTGGTAAAAATTTAGGGAGGCACTGGTAAAAATTAAGGGAGATGCTGGTAAAAATTAAGAGAAACACTGGTAAAAATTAAGAGAGATGCTGGTAAAAATTAAGGGAGTTGCTGGTAAAAATTAAGGGAGATGCTGGTAAAAATTAAGGGAGACACAGGTAAGAATTAAGGGAGGCAGTGGTAAAAATGAAACACTGGTAAAAATTTAGGGAGACGGGTAAGAATTTAGGAAGACACTGATAAAAATTAGGGGAGGCACTGGTAAAACTTAAGGGAAACATGGGTTAAAATTAAGGGAGACAGGTAGAAATTAAGGGAAGCTCTGGTGAAAGTGTAAGGAAGGAACTGGTAAAAATTCAGGGAGACACTGGTAAAAATAAAAGGACACGCTGATAAGAATTAAGGGAGATGGGTAAAAATTATGGGGAGCACTGGTAAAAATTCAGGGAGACAGGTTAAGAATTAGGGAGGCATTGGTAAAAATTTAAGGAGACACTGGTAAAAATTGTCTCCTCTATGCAGGGAGAAGGTGCTGATCAATGCTTGTCTTCAGATACTAAAATACAGATATTTTTGGTATTTTAACTTCTTCCAAGGCGAGTGATGGGAAGTTCTGTAGAGTTTGAAACCCGAGTGGAAAAACGTGCGAGGTATAAATATGGTAGGAAAGGTAAAACCAGTAGGTACAGCTGAGAACATAAACATTGGTTGGAAAGGCCACTTGGCAGGGCTGGGGCTTTGGTTTTAATTGTGGCTTTAGTGGGGAAGATGCTCCAATATATTAATAAAGCATTCTGAATGAAAGTTAGAAGCACGTGGAATATTCTCCAGTGTCATTAGAATGATCACAAATATTGCCATGTAGATTTGCCACAGTGCTGCCTCTGCCCAGTTCCCAGTCCTGGTTTTTACTGGTGATGGGAGCTGGTCTCTTTTCCAGGTCTCCTTGTGCCGTGGAACCAAAACCAAATTCCACTGCAAGGTGCAAAAAGTCAATTTTAAGGCAAACAGCGCCTGAAAAGAGATTTGAGGCAGACATCCCACCTAGCCCAGTCTGGGGCAGCCCTTGCTCAAAGCTGGCAGGTCTGGTCTTTAAGTGATGAGATTTAAAACAATTCTTCATCTTTTATTTATACTTCTTTCCCCATTAACTGTGTTTCCTTTTTGCTACTTGTGTGCTATAAGAAGGAGGGAAGGGATTGGGGCTGCAGGAATTTGTTTTGTTTCCTTCTCCAGCTCTGCTGCAGATTATTTAGGCATCCACAAATTCATCTTCCTGGTGGGTAACTAACACTGGCTTCCTGAGAAAAGCTGAGGCCTTGGATGATGTTTGGAGCGTGTTGAAGCAATGAATGAATAATGTTCATTGCTAACAAGGTATCCTGTTGCCATCACTAATAGATTTTGATGGGAGCTCTGGGACAATTAGTTTACATCCTGAAAAGTCATTTTTTTTCACTGTGGGGTTGTTCTTCAGCATTGCTCGGAAATATTTCGTGAGGATGGAGATGTTTGATGTGCAGTTTTTTGGGTTTGCCCCAAGATAAACATGATTTTTGTGGAACCCATCCGTTATCAATCAATCTTAGGCTGGAGATCCTTCAGCCAACAAAAAATCAGCAACAGTTTTGCTCTCTTGGAAAGAGCTGTGTTGTTTTGAAGTGGTTACATTTTAACGGTGATAAGAAAAGCCACAGCCTTCATCCAAGAGCTGCATTCCTGGGAAATGTCTTTTCCTCGATGGAGAGGGCTTGGGAAGTTCTCCAGGAGCAGGTCGCCAATAATGTCAGCAAACAGCTCCAGCAGAGGGGATGAGCCTGTGCAGAGCTCCAGGTTTGGCTGCTTTGGGTGTCTGACAGAGCATCCCAGCCCAGTCTTCCAGCCTGGGGCTGACCACGAGGACAGGAGACCTTTGTGTCCATCTGTCCATCTGTTTCTCACTCTCCTCCTGGCTGTGGAGAGCAAGGATAATGCAGGAGATCGAAGGGACTTGGGACAAGCAACCAGTGACAGGACAAGGGCAGGATGGCTTTGAGGCAAGGGAGGGCAGGGTTAGATGGGGAATTGGGAAGGAATTGTTCCCTGGGAGGGTGGGGAGGGGCTGGGATGGAATTCCCAGAGAAGCTGTGGCTGCCCCTCGATCCCTGGAAGTGTCCAAGGCCAGGTTGGACAGGGCTTGGAGCAGCCTGGGATAGGGGGAGGTGTCCCTGCCATGGCAGGGGGTGGAATGGGATGAGCTTTAAAGTCCCTTCCAGCCCTTGTGTGATTCCATAATCATCCTCCCCCCTCTCCGAGTCCAGAATCAAAACCCCAAGTGATGGAGTGCTGTGATTGTGTTGTTTGGGCTAAAATACCGAAAGCACCAAACATCCCTGTCCTACAAGGAACCCACAGAACTCACATTTTTGTAGAGCAGAAATGGAGCAGTTGCCACAATTTTTGGGTATTTCTCACAATTCTATGATATTTCTCCAGTGATGAGCAAGTTCTTAATTGTGTGTGTGAGGTGGAGGACAAGAGGAGTTCAACATTTGTGTTTATGTAGGGAAACCCAACTGTGGTAAAAGGCTGAGCTGTGGGAAATATTTATCCAAGGATGAGAGAGGGAATTTGTGGACAGGCTGCTCTGGGAGTCTCTGATGGCCAAACTTGCACTCTCCGTTTGCATTTGCATCTCTATGGTAGAAGTTTTGCAACTTAGAAATATTTTTTTCCCCAATATTTATATTAAAATATTGACCAAAATGGTTAGAGCTGTGTTTAAACTCTATATTTATTCTGTGTGATTTTGAAAGTGTATGGAGAGCAAATCATTATTTCCAAATATACTTGATTTTTTTCTTTTTTTATTTAAATTTTCCTTAAATCTTGGTGTGACAAGGGATCAAAAAATGTTGATTTCTCAATAATTAACTGCTCACTGGTAGTTTCATTTATCTCCTTTAGGAATAACACAGTTTAAGATGCCCACTGTGTTTATGGATATAAATTAAACTAATTTTCAAGCCTGCCAGCTTAAGGAGACTTTGTTTTTATTGATATTTCCGTGTGGCAGCGATGATATTAGAATCAAGGAGTGGATAATAAATAATGATCACATTCTGCATATTGCAAAATTCAGTTTGATTAGAGCTTCTTCAAGTGGAGCTCCCAGCCTGATGGGCTCTGACTGTGCAAAATGAGCCTTCTGTGAGACTACAAGAATCAGAAAATTTCATCTGATGTTAAGACCAAAGGATTCAGTGGCTGAGGTTTGGTTAGGAGTTTGCATGGAGGATAATTTTACTTATTTGTAATGCAGAAAATCATCGAGGAATTTAATAGGGAGTTCTCAGGAAGTGGCTTTTATACTTAAAAGCCAAATTTCTCAGCTTGTGAGGAGGCTCTGCTTGGTTTTGGAAGGCTAAAATTTCTGGAATTGGATCCAATCACCTACAGAGGTGCTGATCTTGAGCCTGCTAATAGATACTTAATTTTTTTTCTTAGGTTTTTTCACTTGTAAGTTATAAAAGTTTTCCGAGGACCCCACAAATCTCAGCCAATCCTGCGTCTGCATCCCTGCAGAATGAAATTATTTCGAGCTGGGCTCAAAGAAACTCTATTGAATTAGGAGAGGTTTAGTCTGCTTTAAAAGCCTCTCTTCCTGTGGTCCTAAGTTGAGATTTCCTCGTGGTAACGGGTTCCAGCTGCCTGTGGGGTTTGTTGCTGCTAATTGTTGTTTCAAGGGGATGCTTTGGAAGGGAATTGTTTTATTGTCTGTGACTCTAAACCAGCCCTTACAGCAAGCACAAGAGCAGAAAATCAGTGGTTTGCAGCCCTACCAGGCACCATATTGGTTTAAGGAGTTGGAACTTCCTGGTTTTTTCATTTTTTAGGAATAGGTTGATGGTAGAAAAACTCTTTGATAGGAAGTAAATCGGTTTTTTAATTACAAGAGTAATCACACTGTCAAATGTCACCTGAATAATCAAGATCACAGAAATGTTATCAAATAAAATTGGCCTCTGTAAATGATACAAAACTGCATTTAAGCCCTCAGAAGCTTCCGAAGCATTCACAGTTATTTACAACCCTTTGAAATATTTTCTATTTAAATTGTAAGGCATTGGTTTAATGATATTTTATAATTTTGTTGTTAGAACTATGTGCTGGAATACTTTCTGCATTCGAGTTACGAATGTGTTTGAATTATTCAACCTAATCAAAATGTAACAAAACTTCAAACTGTCAGATTTCCTTCTGCTGTTTGGAGTGTAAATCCTCAGGTTTTGGTACAGAAAATAGGTTTAAAGTTGTTGTGGTGTCATGGAATCCCAGGATCATGGAATGGTTTGGGTTGGAAGGGACCTTGAAGCCCATCCCATTCCAGCCCCTGCCATGGGCAGGGACACCTTCCACTATCCCAGGCTGCTCCAGCCTGGCCTTGGACACTTCCAGGGATCCAGGGGCAGCCACATCTGGGCAACTGGATCTCAGTCAGATCATTTTCATAAAGGCATAAAGAGAAATTCCTCTGCGTGCAAGGCCATTTTTAAAAAAGAGGAAGAAGAGCTCCTGGTACTGGTGAAAGATCCGTGGTGAGAAAAGGATTGGTTTAACGAGAGGAGGGAACACTTCCAGTGGCACCCCTGGGTGCTGGGCACACTCCCAAGCTGGAATCTCAGCTGTTCAAACCTGCTTGAACAAGCACCACTCTCGTAGTTCCACCTTTCAAGGGTTATTGTGGAGGAAAATGTGACAGATCAGTGCAGAGAGCAGAAGCAAATGAGCTTATCCCCCCTAGGTTTGGGTTTCACAGCTTCCCTGTGCCTTTTAAAAAAGATGTATAAAGGTGGAGTTTCCCAAATAATTATTTACGTTGAAAAATTACATTTCCATTGCAAAGGTACCTACCTCAAATTAATAAATAATTACTAAATAATATTTGATTGCTGATCCTGTTGTCATCTTTCCAGGTTTGATGGGAATTTCAACGCTGTGTTATTATAAATCATCATTTATATTGAAACATTACATTTCCATTGCAAATGTAGGTTTAATAAATAATATTTGATTGCTGATCCTGTTGTCATCTTTCCAGGTTTGATGGGAATTTCAACACCAATGTCTTACTATTAATAGTTATTTACCCTGAAACATTAAAAAGTTGTGTTTTCCTTGCAAATGTAGGTTTAATAAATAATATTTGATCGCTGATCCCGTTGTCATTTTTCCAGGTTTGATGGGAATTTCAACACCAATGTCTTACTATTAATAGTTATTTACCCTGAAACATTAAAAAGTTGTGTTTTCCTTGCAAATGTAGGTTTAATAAATAATATTTGATTGCTGATCCCGTTGTCATTTTTCCAGGTTTGATGGGAATTTCAACACCAATGTCTTACTATTAATAGTTATTTACCCTGAAACATTAAAAAGTTGTGTTTTCCTTGCAAATGTAGGTTTAATAAATAATATTTGATTGCTGATCCTGTTGTCGTCTTGCCATATTTGATGGGAATTTCAACACCATTGTGTTATTATACATCATCGTTTACATTGAAACATTAAAAAGCTGTGTTTTCATTGCAAATGTAGGTTTAATAAATGATGTTTGATTGCTGATCCCGTTGTCATCTTTCCAGGTTTGATGGGAATTTCAACACCAACGTTTCCAGAACCATCAGCTGCGATAGACTCTCGACCACTGTCAACAGCAGAGCCTTCAATCCTGGACGTGACTTAAATTCTGGTGAGCAGAACTGTTCTACTTTGGGGGTTTTTTTCCTTCTCTTGTAGGGTTTTTTTTCCCGTTAGACTCGAACATTTCCTTGGCACAGGGAATTTGCATGGATTGCCATAGCAACAAGCTTTTATTTCTCCTTGCAACTGTCACCCTGCTCTTAATTTGAGATTTCATGATTGAAAGCTGATACCTAAAGTAATGCCCTTAGTCTAAGTACTTTATAAAAATGTCATGAAGATTTTATTCCAGCCTACCATGGATAATTTTGTTGTGGTTTCTGCACTTTTTATTTCTTCCTTTTTATTTTTTTGTTTTTTTCCAAGGCATTCTCCTTCCTAGGCCTGTCTGCTTTGGCATCAGCAGTGTCAGCTGCTGGAGGGGCCACACAGGGAAGTTTCTCTGATCTTCTTAGCTGAATTCAGCTCATGTGAGGCTGCCTTTGCAGAGATATGCAAAAGCTACCAAATATGAGGGCATCTTAAAATATTTCCTTTCTTTGTCTTGTCAGGGCATTTTCTTGACTTTAAGGACTTAGAAATATGCTTAGAACCAAAATACACACAACTTATCTCTGAAAAATTCAGCTTTTGGGCCTCTGGTGCAGCAAGGTTTTCTTTTTCTTGCATCCTAATCAGTGTGGATTAATACAGGGATTTCAGTTGGGTTTAGTCAGGCATTGGTCCAGCTGTTCCATCTGACTTTTCAGCTTTTTATGGTGCTCAGTGTTGTAAATTAAAGAACATTGATAGACTTTGGTTGTGGATTTCATTTTGGGGGGATTGTTTGTTAATTGAGGGGGGGGTAATGCAGACTCGGGGTTTATTTTATTTTATTTTCATTTTCGGAGGTCTTGTGGAATAAAAGTCTGATTTATTTTATTAACTTGACTGATGAAGTGGCCGACCTATCATTCCACCCTCACCGTCCTGCAACAAACAGGGGAAAAGAACCCCAAATTTTTATGAATTCCCTTACTGTTTCTCTTCCTATAGCTTCGCTTCCTGGATTTCTAATGAAATATAAAAGAGTGAACAGTCCCCATAGATTCTTTTCCATCCCATCCATTGTATCCCACATCTTGGATGCAGGTGCTGGCCAGGCTGATTTCCTGACATGCCATGATTTGTGTGGTGTTTTCCATCCTAAAGCCAGGCACTCTTTATTCACTCAGTATGATTTGCTGAGCTTTGTTTTACTCATCTCTTTATTAAAAAGAACCACCAAACCCAAACAACTCATTAAAATAATGTTTAAGATCACATGCAGTTGTTAATTAATCAGAATAATTTTTGAAAGCAAGCTTACAGTCACTGTTGTACGAGCAAGGCATTGAATGAATCGCTTCATGGTTTTTAATTAAATTAAATAAAAATCTTTTTCTACTGCAGAAGTTGGAGGTTAAGAAAGTATTCAAGAAATATTCTTTATTTTTGAGTGATGAAAAACAAATGAGTTGCAATTTCTTGTAAACATGATTTAAATTTCTGGTTCGAATTCCCACAGAAACAGCACGAGTGGGTGTTCAAGGTTCCTGCTGTCCTGGCTCAGCAGTGAGGCTCAAGTGCCTCCTCTTCCCTTGCCTCTGGCTTGAAAGATTCCTGATGAAAGGAGAACCTTCAAAACACGGCATTGGCAGGAAAGTGCAGCAGGAGAGGAGAGGGAATTGAGGGAGAGTAAGAACAGGGATTTATTGACAGCAGACTCTCCTCTGGCTCTCCTGTTACAGAAACAGCCTTGGGGGGAGGTTTTGATTAGGGAGGAAATGTCTGTAAGAGAGAAATGGGATGGAAAGGGTGGATGGAGGCAGGAAAACGGGATGGAAACAGTTAATTTGAGAAACAAAAGTTGGTACTGGGTGCACAGCTAGTGAAGAGAGAAGCTTTGTGTAGGAGTGGTCCAAGGAATATCCTTGGCCCTCACCTCGTGTTTGAAAGTCTGGGAGATCATCACAGATGGGGTTGGGTTGGAAGGACCTTAAAACCCATCCAGTGCCACCCCTGGATTCCCAAAGGAATTCATGGGTTGGGACAAGAATTGGCTTGGGATAGGCTGGGGATGGAAATGGAGTGGGACATGAAATGCTTTTTAATGTCTTAAAAAGCAGTTTTGGTTAGAGGGATGGAGTGCTCTCAGTGCCCCAGCATCCCCCCAGCTGGGGAGATGCTGTCAGCCTAGAAATGGGGTTTAAAAGTGTCATCTGTGTCTTGAAACTCTTAATTTTATCTTTCTGTGGAACCACTTACCTTTGAGGGTACCTCAGGGCAGAGCCCTCAAACTGCACAGGAGCCAATTCTCAGTAAATCTATCAATACTCACATTAAACTAAAACCACCTCTGAAAGAAGACACTGATCAAACACAAAATTATTTCCCCTAATCCCATAATTTTCTTTCTTTTCTCCTAAGTGTCCTCACGCCGAGCTGGTGAGGAATATCTGTTGCACTTTGGGGTTAGGTTCTACCTCAGCCTTATTTATTTTTATGCTTTAAAAGCCCCAAAAGTTGTGGATACACAAATCTGGGTGTTCTCATCGTTGCCTTCCTGAACGAGTTTTTCGTTTCATTCTGAACATAAAAGGCAAAATTCCCAGGAGTATCCCCCTTTTCCCACGTGAGGTCTGCAGTTTAAATAATCCTGCCTATAAAAAGCTCCTGGCTAAACATAAATTTCAGCTCTGCTCTGCTCGACCTCACTCTCAGTTCTGGAAATGTTAATCTTGGCCCGCTCCGTGCTCAGCGTAAAAAGTGGGATCGGAGTGGTGAGGTTGGAGGTGTTGGAAGGGAATGGAATTTGCACCGCAGGCTCAGGCAAAGCCACAGGAGCAGAGCCTGGGAGAGCCCTCGGTGTGGACAGCAACCCCAAATTCCACCCTGAACAGGGTGTTCAGAAGGGTGATGGAGCTCATGAAACGTTCAAATCTATTTTTTTCCAGTCTTAATTGTTTTTTTAAAATTAAAATAAACATTAATCTTAGGGGAGGGAGAAAGAGGTAGAGGTGTCTCTTCTCAGCTTTTAAGAAATAACACTTTTACCACTGTTTTTTCTTGGTATTAGGTAGCTTTTTCGATGTTTTTTAGTATCTGTAAAAGATTTTGTTTTATCTTGGTTGGAGTTTTGCATCTGGATTACTTTTAGCCATTAGTACAGAATAGATAAGGAGAAGGTCTTTATTCTCCAGATGGAGTCACAGGCTTTGGGTAGTTAGATGAAGAGATCTGTCCTCACCACTCTGAATAGTCCTTTATTTATTAAATCTTCCCCAGAGCCAGTGCATTATGTTATCAGATTCCTTTGGAGGTTTTTCCTTTTGAATAAACAGGGAACCAGTAAATCTTTCTCCTTCTCATCCTTCGGAGTGCTGAAATGTCTGTTCCAAGTCAGGCAGCTTTGGCAGAGTGCTCCTCCCCAGAAATATGCAGAGATGGCACCAAATTACCCAATAAATTTTGTCTGTTTTATTCAAGGTGTTGATCATTTAAAATCTTAGAATCATAAAATATCCAGAGTTGGAAGGGAGCATCGAGTCCAGAATGTGGAGTGCCTTGGTCATGTTCCTTACATTGCTGTATTTTAAACTGATTTTTGGCTGAGTTAAAATGGGTGGGAGGTATTTGAGCAGAAGAGTTAATACCCCTCCTTCCAAATCCTTTCAATCAAGGAATCTGGTCCCATTCCTTAAAATGAATGAGTTTTTTACTTCTTTTCCCTTCAGAGTCCTGAGGATTGAGCAGGGCTCTGTCCTGGCTCATGCCACCAGCAGAATGTTAATTGTGGTTGGGCTGCAGAGCTTTTATTTCTGGTGACAGCACAGGAGCTGGAATTGGCTTTGACTTGGAAAACCCTGGATCAGATCTGTCTGGAGAGTTAAAGAATGTCTTCACTTGTACAATGAACACATTTCTTGGTGCTGTTTCTTCACCATGAAGGGTTTTAATGGAGGGACTTGTCAGAGGAGAACTGAAAATTAAACTTTCCTGGTTTTTGTGGGATGAGATCCGAGGCCAGCAGCTCAGCAAATGTAATGCTAAAGAGGAGGGCTCTGAGAAACCCTTTTATAATGAGCAATTATGTTCAGTAGTTCCTTTTTTTTCCCCCTGACTGTTTGTGCTGTTCTTTGAAGATTAATTAGTTAATGGTTTGGCTGTGCTTTGAAGATGTAAAGTGGTATCTAGAAGTGCTAAGTGTTATCATATCGCATTCCCTTTGAAGTTTTATAAACTCTATCACACAGGGCTTTCTTCCTAAAAGTCCTTTTTGCCTTGTGAGATATTTATAATTAGAGAGAATGATCATTTCAAATGCTGTCATGTTAATGCTTTCCAACTCTTGCAGTCTGCAGCAGGATTTGGGGTCAGACAGTGCTGCAGTGGAAGTGGAGGGGACAGAGGTTTTGGAGTGACTTGGCAATGCCAGCTCATGGGCAGTTGGCCACTTTTATTCCCAGTCTGTGTCCGGAATTAAGGGATTCCACTGAGATTTCTGGGGTTCTTTGCTTCTTCCCTGTGCTGTGGGATCAAGGCTGGGTCTTTCTTTAGTGGTGGTGCTCAGTTTAGAAAAGCAAAATCATTACAGCCACTCATTAATGCAGAATTAGAGGATCATAATCACAGAATCCCGGAATGGTTTGGGTTGGGAGGAACCTCAAATCCCATCCAGTGCCACCCCTGCCATGGGCAGGGACACCTTCCACTGTCCCAGGCTGCTCCAAGCCCTGTCCAGCCTGGCCTTGGGCACTGCCAGGGATCCAGGGGGAGCCACAGCTTCCCTGGGAATTCCATCCCACCCTCCCCACCCTCCCAGGGAACAATTCCTTCCCAATCTCCCATCCATCCCTGCCCTCTGGCAGTGGGAAGCCATTCCCTGTGTCCTGTCCCTCCATCCCTTGTCCCCAGTCCCTCTCCAGCTCTCTTGGAGCCCCTTTAGGCCCTGGAAGAGGCTCTGAGGTTTTTGGACAGATTTAGCCTTTAGCTGTAGGCTGGGCAGGCAGCTCATCTCACAATCACCTTTCTACTGGGGTCCTTTGGTGGAATAACCTTTCCAGGGGCTGGTTTTCCTGGGAGGAGGAGGTGGGAATAAACTACAGGCACTGAGGGGGTAGAAAGTTTGGGGTAAGTGAGGTTTAAGCTAAAAAAAATCACCTACTGTGTGTCCTGGCAAGGAGCAAGAAATGAGGAAATATCTGCAGGGCGTTCTTACAGCTTGAGTGGATGGAAAATAAGAATGTGTTTAAAGAGAAAAAGTCTGGATTTTTCAGCCATGGCTTATCTGCAGGGAGATTGTCTGCTGTGGCCATAAGAAGAAGAAAAAAAAAAGGGAAAAAAAGCAGAGCTAGGATAAAATTGATGGTCCCTGGGGAGGGTGTTACTCAACTAACACTCACTGGAGGAAACATGAGCACAAGTCTGTGAAAAGGAAGAACAGCAGAGCTTGAGTTTCAAAACCAGTTGTTTTATGGGGAAAATGAGCACTTTTAAATCCACATACTCTCGTGGGGAAATAAATACAGCTCGTGGCCTTGCAGGAATGAGAAGTTTATCTTTAATATAGCAAGGATTAAAAAAAGCCAAACCTTTTAAATCATGAACTCCTTTATTGTAATGTTTTTGGTAAAATGAGACTGGACAAGTTATTTCATCCAGCCTTTAACTGAGTGTTCACATGTGAACTTTGAAATTACATTTTTCAAGTTCTGGAACTCACAACAAAAACTTCAGTACCAAAATTTCAGCCTCTTTATGCAAAACAACTTCACCCCCAGAACGATGAAATCCTGGTGACTGGACATAAAAAGAAGAATTTAAGTGTTTTATAGTCTCATGGTGCTTCTGCCTGCAGGAGGAAGCAGCAGTTCAGAGAAAAATTTGATTTTGGAGGGGGATGAGGAGAGGAATCTCTGATAGTCCTTGGTCTATCAGGGCAGGGAATTCTTCTCATGAGAAGCTGCATTTTTTCACAGAACTCAGCAGTCCCAGCCAAGGATCCCAGTGGGATTTGTAGGCACTGTGGGAAGTGTAAAATACTGTGGCAAAGAGGAGTGGGGAAAGCCCAGGATAGTGGTTTTTGCAGGGTAATTACTCTGAGCTGAGTGTGGAGAGAACATCGTGGCCACAGCCAGTCTGGGAAACTTGAGTAAGTGCTAAAGTGTGGAGGATGTGGAACTCAGACTATCCTCACTGTGGATATTTGGTTGTAGAGTTTCTGGCTATGGTTTGAATGTGCCCTGCAGTCCTGTCCAACCCAAATATTGGCATATTTGATAATGAAGGAGACACAGGAGGTGAAACTGGCCTGTTTTCAGTGCCAGTCCTGAGGGAATGCCACAGGGAAATGCCGAGCAAAAGGTGAAGCTCTGGAAATCAGAGCCCCCTTCTGCAGTTCTTCGAGTTCTGCAATCAAAGAACCTGAAAAGAGAAGTGGCAAGGAAATATTTTCTGTTTTTCATGCATTTTAAGCTGATGTGATCCACTTTATTTGCTAGGTAAAAACGGGAGATTTCAAACATCCGGATTTTATTTTCAGTCTGCTGCAAGCAGAGAGGATGTTCTGCCCCGAGTGGAAAATAATCCTGTTAATGCTGTGGTGCTCAGGGGTTTGTGCCTCCCATGCTAATGATTTCCCATTCCCTCTCTCCTGGGAGCATTTTTCCTTTTGTTTTAAGGGACTTAGAGCTGCCTGAGATCAGCGGTGTGGCAAAGGTGGTGATTCCATGGGATGAACATCAATCCCTTGTATCTCCAGGCTGGAGGGAGAGCAGGCAAGGTCCGTGGGACATTCCCACTGCACTGTGAGGCAGAAATCCCAATGCCCACGGGATCTGTTCCCTTCCCAGTGCCCACGGGATCTGTTCCCTTCCCAGTGCCCATGGGATCTGTTCCCTTCCCAGTGCCCACAGGATCTGTTCCATTCCCAATGCCCACGGGATCTGTTCCCTTCCCAGTGCCCATGGGATCTGTTCCCTTCCCAGTGCCCACGGGATCTGTTCCATTCCCAGTGCCCACGGGATCTGTTCCCTTCCCAGTGCCCATGGGATCTGTTCCCTTCCCAATGCCCACGGGATCTGTTCCATTCCCAGTGCCCGTGGGATCTGTTCCCTTCCCAATGCCCACGGGATCTGTTCCATTCCCAGTGCGCACGGGATCTGTTCCCTTCCCAATGCCCACAGGATCTGTTCCCTTCCTAATGCCCACGGGATCTGTTCCCTGCACACAGCAGGAGGTTGGAACATGATCTTTAAGGTCCTTTGCAACCCAAGCATTTCAGGGATTCTGTGCCACCTCTGCCTCAGGTGACTCAAACACAACCATCCCAGAAAGCTCCGGATTTCCACAATATCCAAACACTCCGTTGGTTTCCCTTGGGGCATTAAACAATTTTTTGGATTTGGGGATGTTTTGTGTTTTTACCAAGGTTTTTACCAGTCAATCAGTCAGTTTTGGTCATATTGCCAAGCTGTAGTTTTTTAATTGCTTTCATTGCTCCTGTTAATTGGTGCTTCCCTAGAGATGGTTTTAAGAAGAAAGCACCACATCTGAAAGATAATGAGTGTGGCCTGTGAGCTCCAGGAGGGTGTGAGCTCTGTGCACTGTGGTTGTATCCTGAGCTCGGTTCCTGCTGGACTGCTCAGTGTGGGAGCACGTCGCTGACCTTCTTTGTCATCCCTTTTTGTCCATGCAGTGAGTAATTAATGATCACCTCCTCAGAGTCCTGAGGGATTTGGAGGGAAGTTGCAGTGTAGCTGCTAAGAACTGTTATTACCCCTCCTTCTGAATTTTATGAGCTTATCAGCAGGAATTTCTTCCTGCAAAGGGTGGGCAGACCTTGGAACTGCCCAGGGAGGTTTGGAGTCCCCATCCCTGGAGGTGTCCAAGGAAGGCCTGGACGTGGCACTCGGTGCTCTGGGCTGGGGACAAGGTGGGGATCAATCCCAGGCTGGACTTGAAGGTCTTTTCCAACCTCAACGATCCTGTGATTCCATGATTTTGAAAACAAGAAAGTGGTGGAGATGCTCAGGGTGAGGAAGGGTTGGGACCAGCACGGAGCCATCGCCTGGCCCTTGGAGAGTGTGGCCAGTGCATGACCCTTAGAGGGAATGTGCTGTGTTTTCCCTGAAAAAAGAGATTCTCCCTATTTTTTTAACCTTTTCATCTATTTCTGCCTAGTGAGTTTGTCCTCAACTCACATTTGCATGGAAAACTATTTTTGCTAATTGTCCATGTAGAGATTTTTAAACAGAAACCAGAATAGGTGATGGCAACAGGTTGAGTATGGAGCTGCGAGCACCAAACCTGTTTAATATTTTGGAGTTACTCCACCAAAAAGAACAGGATTTTTTAACATGAAGGTTTTTTTCCTTTATGGAAAGGATGTTGACAATGTATTTATTATTACATGTAGATGTAGGGTTGTATATATATATTATATATAATTACCTTAATCTCTTCCTTCCTCGCTCTAGCCTTGCCTTCCCAGGACCTGGGTGTGCTTCAGAAATTCAGGAACTGTCATCACATATTAAACAAAATCTGTCAAATCCAGTGTTGAGTTTCCAAAAGACTTGAACTATTTGCAAATCAGTGGAGTTTTACCAGTGAGTTTTACCCGTCCTAAGCAGAGCAGTTTGTGTTTCACGTTGGGCCTTTGTTGTTCTTCTCCAAACACACGAGAGAGGCCGAGAGTGACGAAACCTCTGAGTCTCAGCTGCCTTTGTAACTCTGCTTCATTTTCCCTCTCCACCCTGCAGTCCTGGCTGATAACCTGAAGTCCAACCCAGGAATTAAGTGGCAATATTTCAGCTCAGAAGAAGGGATTTTCACCGTGTTCCCAGCCCACAAGTTCCGGTGCAAAGGCAGCTACGAACACCGCAGCAGGTAGGATTTGCCTCCTTCCAGTTTCCTGGGGAAAGCATTAATATTGGATTCCTCAAGCCCTGATTTCATTCAGTGTTGTGCTTTGCCAAGCTGACAACATTAAGGAGTAACTTCTAATGGAGTCCCTTGGGTTTTCTTAGGGTCGTTTTTTAAAGCACCAGGTTTCACTTCTAAGAAGCTAAACTAAAATTCCATACAGGTTCCTCACCTCTCCCAAATTAAATCAGTTATAAATAGCAGTGACTTGGAAGTTGTGGGTCAGCCTGCAGGCAAAATCTGACTTAAATTTGACTCATACTTGACCCCTGTTAATAAAGCAGTGAACACATACCCTACTTGATTTGGCAGGTGCATCGCTTTGGGGAGGGAGGGGAAGGATGAGAGACTGGAAAGGAGCATTTTTCCCCGGGTTCAGGTGGCACATCATGGATATTAGGGAAGCAGCAGTGAAAATTTCCTTCCACTAAAATAAAAAAGGAAAAATAAAGGATCAGCTGATGGCAGGGTTTCCTGCACAGGGGTTTCTGTTCCGTGGACATGAAGCCAAGAATTTGAGGTGCAGTATTTTTCCCTGGTTTTTCTGTCAGTACCATGGGATTGATGAAGGCTCAAGGGTGGGAAGGTGCAGTGGCTTTAGTATCTCTGGGCAGACGTTAATTAATTGTACCAGTTAATCAATCTGTGCAGGGGAAGCAGCAGCACACCCAGGAACCTTTTTGGGGACACTAAGGAGGGTTTGGTTTCCTGTCAGGGTTGAGCAGTCAAAAGTTTACTGATGGTACCTTCAGTGTGTCATCAAAGCACAAAGTCCTGAGCTTGACTGAGTTTTCTGGACCCTTGGAAAGGTGTGGTGTGAACAGGTGAGAGCTGGGCTGCCCCAGTCCTGCTCAGAACTTTGAGACTAAAAGCATCAGTGATTTTATGCAAATCACTTAGTCTGGGTCATAGTTCCTCCGTGGCTAAATAAGGGATATCTTTTTGGTAATATTTACTTCAGAGGGTAATTCGGGTGAATTAATTAATTAATGCTTCAGTGCTTTGAAGATCAAAGGCCCTGTTTCAGTTGCAGGTATTAATCCAGGGTAGAGCTGCAGGCTGTTTTACAGTTAAGAACTGATCTGTGCCAGTTGTTGACTGCAGTGCCTTGTCTCAAATCTTCTGCATTTCCTTTCCTCTTAATAAGATTTCTGTGGCTGCCTTTGATATAATAAAATTTAGATCCCAAAACTCTCACTTGACTGTCACTAATTTTGTGTCTGGACTAAAGAGGAAAGAGAAACTTGCCACTTCTTTTTTAAATCCTTCCTCCGTGCTGAGGATCTTCCTAATTTATTCCAGGTTGAAACCTTGGCGTGAGAGCCTGTGAATTCTTTCACACGTCTCTCAGTGTTGAGCTGGATTTGAAAACACTTCCCTGAAAACAAGTTTTTTGGTGTTAGCACAGGCACACGGCAGCACTGAGAGTCCTCTCTGGTGTTAGCTCACTTTGGGGTGTAAAACTGGGCAGATCCAAGGACTTGCGGGGCATTACCCAGGCCAGAGTCATCCCTGGGCACCAAAATCCTGCCTTGGCCAGAAGCCTTCTTGCAACAACCCAAACACCCTGGGCTGATCAACTCCCTGCAGCTGCACAGGTCTTTACTTGTCATGGCACCAGCACATCCCCATTACTGCACTCAGTTCACGTGTGGGTAAAGTTCCCAGCAGCCAGGATTGACCTGGAGGAAATTCTTGCTTGTCAGAGCTTCATCCAAACCTTGGTGTGAACTGCTGCAAACAGTGATCCCAAACTCTGCTGCTGTGTAAGCAGAAGGGTTTACTCCTGAAAGCACTTGCTGTGACACAGAGAGAAGAACCTGGTTTAGGTTAAAAAATTCAGAATGTGAGGGGCATTTCTGCATGTTCACATCCTCAGCTGGCCTTTCCTGCTACAGGTTTTCATAAGGGCAGAAGTTCCTGTTATAATTTGTTGTTTCTTTGTGGTTGTTTGCTTGGGTTTGTAAATTCCTGCCTGTTTTCCCTTGTGAGCATTTCAGTGGGGATGACAGGGTGTGGGATGATGGTGGTTTGGGTTCTGTTCCTCCTCAGGCCCGTCTACGTCTCGACCGTTCGCCCTCAGTCCAAGCACATCGTGGTCATCGTGGACCACGGGGCCTCTGTCACAGAGACACAGCTCCAGATTGCCAAGGATGCTGCCCAGGTGATCCTCAGCTCCATAGATGAGCACGACAAGGTGAGGTTTCTCCAGGCAAGGAGCAGCTTTCCCCTGGTTTTTGGTTGTCACCCAAAGTGCGGTGTTTGCAGTCCGCGGTCTCCTGCGGGTCTGGGAGCTGCCTCTGAGGGGTGACAGAGCTTTGAGCTCACTCCTGGGTCCTTTCTGCTGCAGGGGAAACATTTGGGGATCTGCAGGCTGGGGAAAAAAGTGAAATCCCACTGATCTAAGGCAAAATCTTGTACCTGAGCAATCTTTAAAGGCTCCTCCATCTGAGCAGAGACTTCAGTGATGGTCAACAGGAAGAACCATGCTCCATGCATGACACTTTCTCACATCCTAGACTTCTTTGAGCAACTCATTTCACCTCTGAGCCTCTCTCTTTGTCTTGTGAAAGTGGAAATTATTTATTCTCCTGCAGTACTGGAGTGACCTGAAGCATAATTAGTGTTTGGAAGGTTCACAGCTAATTATGGTACCAGCAAAGGGCTGAGAAATGTGGGTTTGATTTCTTGCTCTGTCACTGGTACTCCCTTGACAATGAGAAAGTCACTTAACCTGTGATTTTTTTTTTTCAGTACAGACAACCAGGGACCCATAAGATGCTTCTTTAAGAAGTTTCCAGTTTGGTCTTTACTTTTAGTGATTCTTTACTGGTGGGACCTTGATCAATCTTTCTCGTTTGGTTTTCTTTTGTGGGTATAGGAAGATTTTCAGTTAAATCAAATTGCAGAACAGCTGATGATAATCTTTGCCTTAAGTCTTCTCATGAATGGTATGGGAAAACCACTTGTAACTGTGTGCTTTTAGAGAGATTAAATATGGTCAAGCAATCTGACAGTTCAGCAGAATTAATAGCACTTAAATTTAGGTGTCAGAAGGGTTGGTGTTAATATAGAGAATGGATTTAAGACACATATTCCTTGGTCAGTGATTGTAGAACCTGTTACACAGGTATCTAATTACTGCTTAATTCTGTGACTGTCTTGCCTCAGCCGTGCTCCCTAATGAAGTTTGTCACTCAATTAATGAGCCTGGTGTGTTAGATGCCATTAAGGCATAGTTGTAACACTTGCATTAACTTATTTACAGGAAAAGCTGATGTCAGACTCGCCTTGCTCTGACTGAAACGTTAAAACAACAAAATGCTTTGCTGGGAGAAGTCCTTAGAGGGGTTATTTATTTTTTTTTTTATTTCTTCGTGCACTGCACTTTTCTCTGGGCTCTCCAGGCTTTCCTGAAAATGCTCTCTGCTGATTTCCCTGTGAGTTCTCCCTGGCTCGCTCAGGCTCTGCCCAGAGCAGTGCATTGACCGTTGTGAGGGAGCAGAGTGAAGCTGACTCTGCAGAGAAACAAAGACCGAGGTCTCTTTTCCTTGAACTCCCCATAATCCTTTTGAAATTTGACATCTTTATGCCTCAAGCATTCCTTTTCCAACAATCAGCTTTTAAACCCACGGCATCTCCTCAGCTGGCTGCTCGCTGTGTTCTGTCTGGGGGTGTGAAGCACCCTCCTGGGAAGGTGATCCATGGAATCTCTTCCCCCCGCAGATCTCGGTGCTGACGGCGGCGGACGCGGTGCGGACGTGCTCCCTGGACCAGTGCTACAAGACCTTCCTGTCCCCTGCCACCAGCGAGACCAAGAGGAAGATGTCCACCTTCGTCAGCAGCATCAAGGCGTCCGACAGCTCCACGCAGCACGCCCTGGGCTTCCAGAAGGCTTTCCAGCTCCTCCGGAACACCAACAACGGCACCAAGCTCCAAGGAAGTAAGCCAGCCTCTGGTTGTGCAAGCCTGGTTATTGCTGGGCCTTGCCAACATTTTCTTACTTCACATTCTCACTCTGGCAGAGGCCAAGCGAGTGGAGTGTGTTGATTGTTAACAAACACGTGCTCCCTCCCCTCTTCTTGTTTTAAGGAGCATTTCCTTGGGCTGGAATCCACGCCGTGGATGTGGCCATTCCCTTCTCGTTTTTGTCACTTGCTGCCTTGCCTTTGTTTTGAAGGAAAGAGAAAAATGCAGGATTGATCTGTCTGGTAGCTGAGTTATTTCCCAAGTCTGTATGGGGGGAAAGGAGGACTTCCAAGGAAAATTGCAGCTTCTGCAGGTTCATTTAATTATTGCTGGCACGTTTGCATATGGATGCTGTGCCTTACTGGAGTCCTGGGGAAGTGACCCTTGCTTCTCAAGGAATGGTTTTTTTGAGAATACCAATTATGGGTGATATTTTATGGAACACAAAGCTGTCCTGGCTAAATCCTTCATCTCAGAATACCCCCCTGAACTCTGCATACTCATTGTGAGCTTTCTCCTTCCCCATTCCCAAGACTGGGGTTTTTCTGGGTGTTTTTTGTAATGAGGATGTGGTGAAAGACATGAAAAAGATGGATGTGAAATTGACTGGCAGATTTGCTTGCCAGGAAGCTGTGGAAGGCAAATTCTGTGCTCTGAGTGCTCCCTGGATTTGAGTGACACTGGCAGTGCCAGGGCAGGGTGGAGGGAACGGCCCATCTCCATGGGGATACTCCGATTATGTAACACAATTCCCACACTTGGCCCTGTGCCTGCTCCAGTGAGTGCAGATCCTTCAGTGTCCCAAAGGGCACCAGTCAGAGGCTGTGCAGAACAGGAGAAAGAAGAAGTCCAGGAATGAAGTGCTTTGGAAAGAATGAGGAAATAGCCTCACATTCCACATGACTTTCCTTGGGTTTATGGAATGGTGCTTTTGCTACCAAAGGTTCAGCCAATTCCTGAGCTTCAGGCCTTGGCACAGGGAGACTTTGTGTGACTGGACAAAGGATAAGGTTGGCAAGGGCAGGATTTTACCATCCTCTGGCAAAATGAGGAAAGGGGAGCAACTCCATCAAATGAAAAATAAACAGTGCAGTGCTGCTGCAGCTGGTTGGGGTAAGATGCATTTGTCATCAGGAGTTATTCCAGGAACATCAGCTGAGGAGTCTTGCAGCGTCCTCCTGCATATTCCCCGTTCCTGAAAGTGTCCAAGGCCAGGCTGGACAGGGCTTGGAGCAACCTGGGATAGTGGAAGGTGTCCCTGCCCATGGCAGGGGTGGAATGAGATGGGCTTTAAGGTCCCTCCCAACCCAAACCATTCCAGGACTCTGACTTTATGTTTGGCACTGTTTTATGTTAGGATTAGAAGTTTTGGCATATTCATACTTCACTAGGTTTCATATCAAACAACTGTTTTGGGGCACAAGCACAGAAAGTTAAAATGCAAATGCTTTGGGTTTAGGTTTTCTCTCCTTGTGGAAGATTGTGAAGATCTAACGTGTTTATAACGAATTTCAGGATTCCTGGCGTGAGACACAATAGGTTTGAGAAGAGGATGTTTATAAAACACGTCTCATTTTCTTGTAAATAATCTTTTCATCTTCTTAAAAAAGAAAAACAAACCCACCAAAAAAAAAAAAAATCCTTCATTTCACTGTTAATTTTCTAACATCCTGTTCCCAGAGAACAATGTGTGGGTGTGGCAGGGAAGCTGTTGAGATACAGCCTCAATCCCAAATTCACACTGGCCAAGCCAGAGAGGAACTGCTGGTGTGAGATGGGAGAACTGTGCTGTTAAACACATCTGGATTTGTGCCTGATGCCAGTTCCTATTGCAGTCCTGCTCAGCACATCCTCATCCCAAAGGGTGACAAAATGCTCCCTCCAAAAGCTGCTTGCTCTGGTCCCTAGTACAGATTTAGGACTGGCTCTTGTTAGTCCTTTTAGGCTGCAGCACCATGCCTGGCTGCAGATAGAATCTCTGTGCTGTAGCCTAGGAAACGCAGCAACAATTTTCCTTAAACTCCACCCAAAGCTGCTTTAATACCTGGCTTTGCCTTTTCCCCTACTTTTAGCCCTTACAAAAAACTAAGGTAGAAATTCCCCCAAATTAACAGCACCTCCTGTTTGGGTCAGCATCTGATTCTGGCTGAAATTCTGTTTGAGTCATAAGGACAAAATGTGCAAGTCAAAGCACTGATACCTATTTAATAAACCAGCACAGCAAATCCAGCAAAAATCCAGGTGAAACAAGAAAGTTGGGATGTGATCACCTCAGCCCAGTGCTCTGGATTCCCTGTGGATGATCCCGATCCGTGTCTTCATTACAAGCACAAACCACTTTTAATACTGAGATAAATGTGATGGAACAGCCTGGGGAGTAAGCACAGGGCTGTGAATTGTTGTGTTCAAAGGCTTTGGGGCAGGACTTTGGCCAGGAACATCCTCAGCCTGAAAAACGTGTTCCAGGGAAAGTGTGAGGGGCCAGGTCATGTTCCCGAGCTTTCTGCTCTGACCTGCTCCATAGGAAGGCATCCTGTGCAGCTCCACGCTCTAGGATTGCAGGATGGGAGGAGAACAGAGAGAGAGCAGATGAAAAGTGCAGAGTTTTTACCTTTGTGGAGCCTTTTCCATGGAGCTGGAGCAGCTGCTGCAGGCGCTGGATCCGCGTGCTCCTGCCTGGAGGCAGCCAAGCTCCTCAGCCTGGAGAAGAGAAGGATCCAGGGAGACCTTAGTGCCTAAAGGGGCTCCAGGAGAGCTGGAGAGGGACTGGGGACAAGGCATGGAGGGACAGGACACAGGGAATGGCTTCCCACTGCCAGAGGGCAGCGCTGGATGGGAGATTGGGAAGGAATTGTTCCCTGGGAGGGTGGGGAGGTGCCCAGGGTGCCCAGAGAAGCTGTGGCTGCCCCTGGATCCCTGGCAGTGTCCAAGGCCAGGTTGGATGGGGCTTGGAGCAACCTGGGACAGTGGAAGGTGTCCCTGCCTGTGGCAGAGGGTGGGATGGGGTGGGCTTTGAGATCCCTTCAAACCCAAACCATTCCATGACTCCAAAGCCAGAAGGTGCCTGTGGGGTTTGCTCAGGAGAACACATCCTGGTGCTCCTGGGTGGTCGATAGGCACCAAACCAAACAGAAGTTTGGTAGAGTGCCAAGAGTGAAACTTGAATCCCAAAGGCTGCAATCCATGAGGCTGCAGTGTGTTCATCCCCTGGAGATGCCTGTGGATCCCTGGATGAAGCTGCTGTGAGCAGATTTCAGGGCTCTCAGCACAAGGCTGGCCCAAGTTAAAAATCTGATGCACTTGGTGCTGTGTCTGTGATTCTGTTTCAGGTACTGATATGGTCATCATTTATCTCTCGGCTGGGATCACATCGAAAGATTCCTCTGAAGAGGATAAAAAAGCCACTCTGCGTGTCATCAACGAAGAGAACAGCTTCCTCAATAACTCAGTGATGATCCTCACTTATGCCCTCATGAACGGTGAGAGACTCTTGTGATTTCCAGGGGATGAAATTCCCCTTCCTGGCACAGCACAGCACAGCTTGTTTATTAAGCTCATTCAGGGGTAATTCCAGGCTTTACTGGGAGCAGTTTGTTCATGGATTTTGGCACATTTAATCCAGAAGCTGCATCCAGACGTTGCTACTTTGGTGTTTATAACTGTGCCACTATATCCTGATGTATCCCAGTGCAGCTGCAGGGATGTAAAGTGTTGTGGCCTGGATTGTCCAGACTGAGATAAATTTGATAATTATTGCAACTGCAAACCTTCCTGGGGGCTTCCTGGGACAGCAAACTGGGAGTAAGTGTGACTTCATCAGCCAGGGAGGGTGAATGGGAGATCGATGGGCTTTGATTACCTGGGAACCAACCTGAGAGTGAAGTCAAGCATGAAGATCACCCACCCATTTTCCAAAAAAGCATTTTCAGCACGAAGGCAGTTTGTTGTATTACTGAAAACAGCCAAGGAAATGAATGCTTAACCTAATGGATGATTTGGTTGTAAATTTAAACACTCGAGGCTTTGATTTGTGTGCAGGAGTTGAGCCTGGGACTTGTGCAAAGTGTGGAGCTGGAATGTTTAAGCTGGAGAACAAAGCCTGTCATCTCCCAGGGCGGAGGATTCGCTCCTGGTCCTGCCTGTGGGCGAGCCACCGGTGGAGAACAAAGAGCTGTCCTGAGGATTTATGGGGCACACAAGTCTTTGTTCCAAGGGCTTTGTTTAAGTGGGGATGTGAACAGCACGGCAAATTTTTGCACAGTGCAACAGTAGGAGAGAGGCAATCTCATGAAATTTTGTGTTAGGTAATTTAATTCTCCTCAAACCAATCTTTAAGCACTTTATCACTTAAATAAGAATATAGACTTTTCAGTCCTGCAGTACAGAGTATGGATCATTGTGCTTTTATTTACAGTCCTTGGGAGTGGGATGCAGAAGCCTGGATGGAAATGAAGCTTGTTTTACCTGTCTGCTTGTGTTTTGTGCCCTTGCTGTGTGGCAGAGGGGGTGACAGGGCTGAAGGAACTGGCCTTCCTGCGGGACCTGGCGGAGCAGAACTCGGCCAAGTACGGGGTGCCCGACCGGAGCGCCCTCCCTGTCACCAAGGGCAGCATGATGGTCCTGAACCAGCTGAGCAACCTGGAGACCACCGTGGGCAGGTTCTACACAAACCTGCCCAACAGGATGATTGATGAGGCCGTGTTCAGCCTGCCCTTCTCGGATGAGATGGGGGATGGTGAGTGCTGACCTTGGGTTCAGGTGTAAAACCATCAGAGAGCAGCTTCTTAAGATGTGTCTTAAGATATATGCTTACATATCCCCAAATACACCATAATCCTACAAGATTTTGGTTTTAGGTGTGTTTCCAAGCCTTTTTGCCTGTAGCATTTTCATCTGCAGAAGGTCTCGTCGTGAAAAAAGTGGGAACAAGACACGGAGTCGACAGATTTAGTTTGGATTCTCGGTGTGAAATTTGTTCCTATGTATGAGTACATACACAACATCCATAATTTAATCTGTGGAGAGAAATTCTTTGTACTGGAGGGAAACCAGTTGGAATGCCATCCATGGCAGCCCTGTGCCAGAGCAGGATAAAACCAGCCTTGCAAATGGCACAAGGAGAGATTGTTAATTATTGTCCCAAGCTGGCCACCCTCAGCCTTTCTTTGCCTTCAGCACACCTGCACTGTTCTGAGACCCAAACCAGATTTAAAGCTGCTCCTGAGCAAATCTGAGTCTGAGCTTTTGCTCCTTCCTGCATTCCCTCCCTCGGTGATTAAGCTCTGTTGTTGCTCTCTCCCAAAGCCACATCCAATGGAAAATGTGGGCGACCAAAGGATTGGGAATGGTGCAGTGGAAGTTTGTCTTACACGGATTTCAGAGTGTAATTAAAGGCTTGTACATGCAAATGGATTTTATACTGGGTTTAGGGAAAAGCTGCTGAGTTTGCAAACAGTGGTGGAGAAAACAGGAGTAAGAAGGCATTGCAGAGTTCTCACCTCAGGCATGAGGTGCATCCCAAACTGTTGGGTGATTATGGCTGTGATTCCCAGCACAGTGGCTATACTGGGATTTAGTTAAGCAGAGGAGGTTGAATACTCTGATTATGCAATTAGATGAGCAACAGTTCATCCCAACTGTTGCTTAACAAGGACAAAGTCACTTCCTTCCTCTTCCATCCTATTTTTTAAGTTGCCTTAAATTCTGTTAAAGGAAGAAAATACTCTGCTGATTTTTCATACAAATTTATTTCTCATCTATAAGGAATCCACTTGGAGACTGACAACCCCCCAACCATCAATTGTGGTGTGTGTTCCAATAAATTGATTAATATACTTTAGGTCACGATCAGAAACACAAATTAACTAATTAGGGAGAGTGGCTGACTACAGCCAGACATGACAGAAACCCTGCTGAGCCTCCCTGGCCATATTCCAGCATGGAATATATATAAAATTTAATTGTATAACATTTCAAAAGGCCCTGTTTCCTCTAAAAATAATTAACCAGATAATATTGCTGATGGTTTTGTGGTGTTTCTCTCCTTCCAAGGCCTGATAATGACTGTCAGTAAACCCTGCTACTTCGGGAACCTCCTGCTGGGAATTGTTGGAGTAGATGTCAATCTTGCCTATATCCTGGAAGATGTCACCTATTACCAGGACTCCTTGGGATCCTACACCTTCCTCATTGATAATAAAGGTAATTTTATCAAATCATCTCCTCTAGTCCCACTGAGCTCATGAGCCACCAATTCTGAATTCTCATGTCTCTGAGCACTGAATGATAATATTTATTAAAAGTTTAATTGCATGTTGTTGGTTAGTTTTGCCTGAGAGTTGCTGGAGATTTTAGGTGGATTCATGACTTGAAACTTTTATCCTGGAGTTCTGATTTGGAAACGCTTGCTGTGGGGATTTCCTACACCTGTGACATCCAAGGTTTTCTAGGAAAGAGGGAAAACCAGTGTAAATGTGTGTGTCCAGCTCTTTTCCTCTGATCCACCTTATTTTATTGCTTCATTTTTCAAGCTGGTTTTCATTTGCAACCCCTTGGACGACGAGATTATTTGCTCACTGCCATCTTTGCCAAAACTAAATATAATTACTGGATATTCTTTTTTCCCCTACAAATACCCACCTTGGGCTCAGTGTTTTTATGCATTCCACGTCTGGGGCTGTGTGTTTGTTTTTTAGGTTACACTCTGATGCACCCCTCCCTGACCAGGCCCTACCTGCTGTCAGAGCCTCCTCTCCACACGGACATCATCCACTACGAGAACATTCCCAAGTTTGAGCTGGTGCGCCAGAACATCCTCAGGTGAGGATTGGGATGCAGCTCCCAAATGTGCAGCACTAGGAGTATTTCTAGAGGAGTTTTAAGAGGATATAAGGTAAAATTGCTTTTCCTGCAATGTCTGGATACTTGGATGAATTTTTTTTCCCCTGGTTTGGTTTTTCCTCTGACTTTCTTCGTTTGTTATGTAGTGGTTTCCAGCTGATCTGGGGAATATTCCTTCTAATCTCTCTCTTCCCTGTCAGGAAGATTTCCCGCTCTTTGGTCTGGGTTTTCCTTTATCCTTTGCCTAATCTGAGAATTTTTGAGCTCAAAATGTGGGGGTACACAAGTGCATTTTCAGCACACACACGCTTTCCTTCACCAAGCACAAATAACAGTTAATTCCTTCAATTCTTATGACAATTCCATAAATACACAATAGAAGGATTTTGCTTAAGTCCTAACAATTTTGCTCAGCGTTGAATAAACTGCTGGATGTTTTATCTGCCACTGCAGCATTCCCTTGGGCAGCCAGATCATCACAGTTCCTGTGAACTCCTCACTGTCCTGGCACGTCAACAAGCTGAGGGAGATTGGGAAAGAAGCCTACAATGTCAGCTATGCCTGGAAAATGGTAAGGAAAACAAGTGTGGGATGGCACAGGGGGAGCTCATGGCTCTGCTACTCTCCTTCCTTCAGTTTGGAAATAATTGAGCACTAATCTCAACCCAGGGATTAAGGTGGAATCTAAGGTTAAACATAATCGAGGTGAATTCACTGATGCCAGAAATAATTGTGCCAACAAACTCAAGAAGGTACTTGTGGATCATTTCACAGTATTAAGTTAAATCCAACCTAAAGGATTACGCTGAGCAATTTTAAGAGATTAAATCTGTCATTGTTTAACAGAATTTCACACAGGAAGGTGTCTGGAGCTGATTTTCTATTGTTGTAATGCTGCATTTAATATCAAACACCCTTTGCAGAGCAGCTGGGACACTCCCAAGGTTTGCTGGTCTGGTGTAATTTAGAGTTCTCAGAATACCCAAACCAGTAAAAAGTGTGGCACATGCAGCACACAATTAAGAGTGGAAATAATAAAATCTTGTGTTTGAGAGATAATTTGTTTGTACTCTCCATAAAGGGAACACCAGTGTGTGTCCAACCATGGGAACCTGCAGCCTCTTCTCTGTTAATGACAAAAAATATCCATGGAACAAGGTTAGAATTTCTAAATGTTAGAAATTATTGCTGATTGAGCAAAGTGAAAGTCTCGTTTGGTTTTCAGGAAAAAAGATCACAATATTTTTACTTTCTGTGTTAAGCATGGGACAGTGGTTTGTGTACAGCTCAGTGGCTCCGATACACAGAAATTCTGTACATCCTCCACGTTCTGGTTCTCTTTGGTGACTGGCTGGTGGTTTGCAGGTGCAGGACACGTCCTTCATCCTGTGCGTGGTGGTGATCCAGCCAGAAGTTCCTGTGAAGCAGCTGAAGAACCTGAACACGGTGCCCAGCAGCAAACTGCTCTACCACCGGCTGGACCTGCTGGGCCAGCCCAACGCCTGCCTGCACTTCAAGCAGTTGGCCACCCTGGGTAAGGGCCCTGCCAGCCTGTCCTGGCCACCTCAGGGACACAGGAGCATCCAGCTTGGAAAAACCATCCAGGATCGAGTCCAATCCGTGCCCAATCCCCACCTTGTCCCCAGCCCAGAGCACTGAGTGCCACGACCAGGCCTTCCTTGGACACCTCCAAGGATGGGGACTCCAAACCTCCCTGGGCAGTTCCAGTGCCTGACCATCCTTTCCATGAGGAAATTCTTCCTGCTGTCCAGCCTGAGCCTCTCCTGGCACCGTCACACCTCTTGTGTGTTTCTGTAGAGTGTGGCAGCACAAAGTAAAGCTCTTCTCCCAAAACTTGGGAAATACTCTTCCCTTGAGAAGCTTTTATTTCCAAGGCTGATTTCCTAATCAGCTCTTCCCTTCTCACGGCTCTTCTTGGTCCCAGTGACCTGCTCAGTGCTGAGCACTTCCACAGAATCACAGCAGGGTCTGGGCTGGATCCCACAGGGATCATGGAGCCCAGCTCTTTAGTGAGGGACCCATCCAGGGATTGAATCCATAACTTTGTTATCATCAGCACTGGGTTTGAACCAACAAATTTACTTCTTGCAGGATGAATGAGTGGGGCTGCTCATAGAGTAGGAGATGAATGCACTGGGAGTCCAGCAGGGTCCCTGGCAGTGCAGTGGGAAGAGCAGAGGTGTCTCACCAAGCTCAAACCAAGTCCTCTCCTGGCTGCAAAGCACCTCCCTGACCAGTAACAGAGTAGGATGAAGTCCCAGCCAGTTGTGCAGGACTCTGCTGCTCTTTTGCTTTGGATTTATGGGAGTTTTTCACTGCCAGAAGCATTGAACACCATCAGAGTCAGAAGTTAAGCCTGTGGGGGAGAACGAGAACTTCAGTGCTCTGATGGTTTCCAGACCCTCCTCACCTGCTTAAAAATTCTCTGGTTTTGAAAAGCTAAAGTGGTTCTGCTCTTCTGACTAATTCCAAACATTGCTGGGAAAAAGGGAGAGTCTCCATGGCAGTTGCAGTGTCTGAGAAGGATGGAGAGCTTAAAACCCAGAAATACCCCAAGAACAGAGGGGTTGTACATAAACATCCTACCTTGCAAGCTGTCATATTTAGGTATAATATTGGGAGGTCCCTAAAACCTGTGTTATAAGAAGTTCTGAATTAAATACTTCTGTTTGTAGCAGGGTTTGAAGCTCTTATGGTGGATTAGTGGCAAGGTTGTGAGATTTTTCTTAGCTCTTGATGGCCCTGCAATTTAACCCAGTGAGATCAGACTGGAGGAGGGACCTGACAGACCTATGGAAATTGCTTTGCCAGTTGTTTAAAACACAGGGGTTTTTCTTTCTTCAATGTGGTGCCTAATCTTGATTATCTTATCTCTGGAAAGATACAAATGGAAAATATCCCCGAAAATGCAGTACTGAGCTGTCAGGTGGAAAAACTTCGCACAAAGCAAAATCAGAATATTTGGCCTGGGCAGCAGATGAAGGACTGGAGTGGAAGTTTGGAAGTGGGGACTGCAGCACACGTGTGGGGATGTGTTTTAGAGGAATGTGACTAAAAGCAGAACACTTCACATGCTGCACTGCAGCTTTTCCTCTGGACACCATTCCACACAGGGAATTCGGGTTCCATGGGTCACATCCTCAGAAAAGTTCTTCTCAACCCTCAGCCCTGCATCATCATAATCATTGGTCTTTTTAAAGAGAAAAAGCTGTCTGGTTTTGCAGATTTTGCACGATGAAAGTTCACTTTTTGTTCTGAAAATCAGACAGCCGCACTTTTATTGGGGAGCTCCTCTTCTGCACTTGGAATTTTCCAGATGTTCGTTCTCTGGAACTGAAAATGCTCATTTTCATTTTCCTCTGGGATATCCAACCTAAACAGGGATACTTAATTTCTTCTTCAGCCCATAGTCTTTTCTTAAGGGAGAACAGCTTCTGTAATCTCACAAGAAGCAGTAATTCAGAAATGGTTGAGACTTTGAGAACAAGGGCAGTAAGTACCAAATGGCACACAGAGATCAGAGGAGGTGGGCCGATGCTGTGACTTCTGTGTTTGGAAGCAAGAAGGGAAGTTCATGTGCAGCCTGAATTTAGGAGGAAACTGTGCTGGGAAGTGCTCTGGGTTGGGTGGAAAAATCGATGTTTCCTGCCCTCCCTCCCAGTCCAGAGTGTCCTGCAGGAGTTTTGTGTGCTGAGGTTTGGGAGAGAGGGGAGAGCAGCAGAGCCATTCCTGCCACAAGGACACCACGTCAGGGACCCTCCCGTGGTACAAATGTCCTCCCCGTGCAATATGTACAGCTCATTATCTGAAATTCCTGGTGTTTTGGTGCTTGCAGAGAGCCCCACAGTGATGCTGTCTGCGGGCAGCTTCTCCTCTCCCTACGAGCACCTGAGCCAGCCCGAGACCAAGCGGATGGTGGAGCACTACACGGCCTACCTGAGTGACAACACCCGGCTCATCGCCAACCCCGGCCTCAAGGTGGGCCCACAGCACACCAGGACACTCTGGGACATCCTCCTGTCCCAGTCCTTCACAGAGTCACAGAGTGGTTTGGGTTGGAAGGACCTTAAAGCCCATCCAGTGCCACTCCTGCCATGGCTGGGACACTTTCCACTATCCCAGGGTGCTCCAACCTGGCCTTGGACACTGCCAGGGATGGGGCAGCCACAGATTCTCTGGGGAACCTCACCCTGGCAGCCAGGAATTCCTTCCCAACATCTGATCTAAGAGTGGAGACAGGAGGGGGGCAGAACTTGAAAGAAACAAACACTAGGAAAGTTAAAGCCACAGTAAATTCTTAGCAGGAACACCTTTGTGTTCTTAGGCATACCAATGAGAAATTCCTATTTTCTGAGCAAGCAGCACATTATTTATATTTACTCCAAATTAAAAAAAAAAACAAGAACAAACTAAAAGCCACAGAGATAACACCACCAATATTTCATTCCAATAATCTGCTTGGAATGTCTGGTGTGAGAAGCCTTGAACCAAGTAATTGAGTCGAGATGATCCCCGATGGCTCTCGGGGAAGCTTTTATTATCTTGCCATGCAAGTGCTGCAGGAACCCTGCCAGCTCTGCCTTTGTTTTGCAGTTCTCTGTCAGGAATGAAGTAATGGCAACCAGTCACGGCACGGATGAATGGATGACCCAGATGGAAATCAGTGGCCTCAACAGTTACATTGTCAGGCGTTACATAGCAACCCCCAATGGGGTGCTCCGCATCTACCCCGGCTCCCTCATGGACAAAGCATTTGATCCCACCAGGAGACAATGGTGAGTTTTTAGGGTCCCTTCAGCAGAGCTTTGAATCATCTCCGAGGGCAAAGAAGGAAAATATTTCCAGTTGATTTCGTAGCCTCAGGGTTTGGTTTGTTTTTTTAATTTAGTTAAAAACGTTTTTGTCGTGGGGAGAAGGTTCAGAGCTTAAATGCAGCCAGCTCAAACATTTGTTGGTTCTAATTCAGGCCTTTTTATTTTGTGGGGTAGTTGGTGTTTCATAGCCCAGCTATGGCAGATGGGAACATAAATATTCAGAAAATGAGCATCCCCTTCAGGGATTAGCTAATTCGGGAGTGTTTGAGCTCCTTGGGCCCTTTTTGGTTGTTAATATTTGAGCCTTTTGGTCTGTTTACAGTGGCTTTCCTCACTGCTTTCAAGGAGGGATTAATTATGCAGCAGCATCTGATTTGGGCAAAGAGCTGGGGACATTCCAGATGGGAGCCCGAGACCTGAGCAGGCTCTGAGTGTGTTCCAAAGGGTGGGATCTGTGGGAAGGAGCCAGCCAGGTGCTGGGGCACTGGGAACAGCACACATCCCAACTCTCTGGCTCTGCAGTGCTCCTGGCAGCTCTCCTGACCCATGTTTTCCCTGAAATTTGTACTGTTATGGGAAAAAGATGCAAGTAAAACCCTGGGAATAAAGCAGAAGTGGGTTAAGCTGCTCAGGGGTTGCTGCACTGAGTAGGGAGAAGCAAAGTGATCACTTTTTCTTACAGAACAGTGCTTCCAAAAGCTTTATCAACTTTCCTATGACAGTAGGAAGGTATTTGACATGACTGTGGCTTACTTTATGCTGAAGGAAGTTTTAAGAGGTTGTAATTTATAATCACTGTCTGATACTTCTCCATTTTCTTGCCTCAGTTCTGTCTTTTCTCCTCAGTTTGCAGCATAATCATTTTGCCAGGGTTTGCTTTGAGTTTGAGACTCTGCTGGCACCAAGTCCTGTATTGTTCTAGGGGAAAATGTCTGAAATTACATTAAATGTGCTCTCTGCAGAAGTAAACTGAGCTTTTTTCGTGCAGCTGGATGTACTGGGAGACCATTTATTGAGCCAGTCTGGGTTAGGTTGGAATCCCAGTCATGCTTAGGTACTTGTTTGATATTTAAAACCATTCATTTGGTGGCCTGTTGTTCACAGTGTTCAGAATTCAGTGTTTGTTGTTTTGGGCAAGTCAAGGATTCTGTCTTAATTTGGCACTAATTGTGAGCATTTCTTTTGGCTTCCCTTAGGTACCTGCATGCAGTGGCTAATCCAGGACTGATCACCTTTACTGGGCCCTACCTGGACGTGGGAGGGGCTGGATACGTGGTGACCATCAGCCACACTGTCCATTCCTCCAGGTGAGGGGGTCTGGAGCTTTGGGGCAGGCAAGAAGACTCTAAATTATCAGAGCTGGGTGACTCTGTGTGCTCAAGAACTGAAAACCAAAGCTGATTTTAAAGTGCTTTAGGTGAAATGTCATCTGACCTTGTGGAAATGGGGCATTGAAACACTGTGAGAAATCCATTTTATAGGAATATGGGAATTCTGTGGCTTTATTGTACAGGGGTAATAACAGAATATAAAAAGAAAAGGATTGATTGGTGGGAATGTGCTCCTGGATGAACACGAGATGGGATGGCCAAGGAATTGGGAGGAGGAGAGGGATTGCTTTCCTTGGGCAGTTTGGGATGTGTTCCCTCTCTGCTGGAAGTTAAATCCTTCTCCATCAGGACTGCTAAGCTCCAGATTTCCTGAAGTTCCCCACACCTACACTTGTGGAGCTGTAAGGAGCAGGGAGGTGTTTGGAGGGGAACTGGAAGCTGATCCAAGGGCAGAGGGGCCAGGCCACAAAGGGGTTAATGCCAGAGCTGTGTGTACTCCAGGAATTGGGGAGCTCCTCTCCTGGGCTGGTAAATCCAGCACTTCTGCACAGGGGCTTCCAGGAGGAGGAAGATTGTGAGGCAAAGCCTGTGAATCTCCAAGTGTTCTTCCAGGCTTGCTGGAAGATTGGGGTGGGAACAGCAGGGCCAGGAGTTGGACTGGATGATCCCTGTGGGTCCCTTCCAGCTCAGGATAGTCCATGATTCTATGAAATGACTTTTTCCTGGAGGACCAGACTGTTCCTGTTCCAGCTCCCTCCTGGCCAGGCCCCAGCCTGAGGCCAGGATTTGGGATGCAGGATGTTTAAAGAGCCCAGTTTATAAAACATGGACCAAACCTTGCTGTCATAAGCTCTCCCAAATTCCCAAAATAGCAGTTACCTCTCCTGGTTTTTATATGAGGTCTCCTCCAAGCTCCCTACCCAAAAGCCCACCAGTACAAAGGTAACTTCCAGTGTGGTACTGGGAAACAGAGATCCCAAAACCAGCAGGGAACGGGACAGGGCTCCTCCACTCTTCCCAGAGATTCCCCTGCTTTGTGTGGGATTTCCCACCACAGGAGCATTTTCAGCCCCAGCCCCTGCAATGGTGCTGCTCACAGAGGAACTGACTTTGGAGAAATGAGCACTTCTGGTAGGAGAGAAGTGCAATTAATCAGAATTCTGATTTTTATCTAGCAGGGGATGGTTTACTCGGCTCTAAGAACTTAAAGCTCCTGTGGGTTATTAGAACATGATTAAAGAACAGTTAAACAAAGCTTGGCAGATGTGAATGTGATTCCTGGGTAAATATGACCTCTGAAGCTCATAGTCACATGTGGTTATAATCCCCAAAGAGGCCTGAGCTCAAAATCCAGAGGGGTGGGGAGGAATCCATGGAGTTAACAGGAATTCTGGCATTAGGGGCTGCTGGGAGGGTTTAAACACCCACATCAGTGTAGCCAGAGCTGACACCTCTCATTCCCATTTTATGTGTATCTTATTTCTTCTTTTGGAGGCTGAGAAGAGAAGATTTATGCCTGATGTGGTTTAATGCAGTTGGCATCAGCAAAGCAGAAGGATTTAATGCTTAAAAACGGAGCTGAAATATTTACAAAGTTCTAATGGCTTTATGTCTGTTAGGACAGAGCAGAACTTCAGAGCCTGATGCCTTGTCACACATGAAATGTGGCTGTGCTGCTTCACTGCCATCCTTCCATTCCTCCTCCAGGAAATGTGAACAGTAAATTAAATGCAGGTTTTTAGAATTTAGATTTATCTGTCTCGAAATGCGATTTGACTGCATCTCCACTGCACCTCTTTGAAAGCAAACAAACCTCAGCCCAGTAAACAGAGCTGGGTTTCCATGGAGAAGGGGTGGCCAGAGCTCTGTTTGTACAGCCCAGCTGTGCCTTGCAGCATCTTCTTTTCCTGGACGTTTTTGTTCCTGTCTTGGGAGATAAAATAATGTAGAAAAGTGAATTTTGAAGAGCAGCAAGTCAGAGGTGTAAGGTCCACGTGGGTGCAAATCCCACACGCTGTGACTTGAGCTGATCCTTTTGTGTCCTGCAGGGGTGAGAGGGGACTGCTCTGGCTGTGCCCTCTCAGTGCTGCAGGGAGCAAACTGGGAGCAAACTGGGAGAACTGGGGTGTTAGGAATGGAGGAAGGATGAAGTGCAGCCTCAGGCTGCTGCACACCACCACAGCACAGGATCCTTTTCATAACCCACCCTAAGAAATGTTATTTTCTTCTACCTTTCTGCCTGCCATTCATAATCACTCCCACACTCTGGAGTTTTAGGGGTTTAGCTCAAAGTCTGGCACCTTCATATTCATTCCTGCTGCTGGGGGCTGAGCAGAGGAGGGGTGCAGGTAACTCCTTCCAGCTGGGGAGGGATTGGGCTGCTGGAAATGCAGGAGCTGCATCCTTTGTTTGTTTGTGTGGGTGGGGAATTTTTAATCCTAATTTTTGTGGCTCAGGATTAAATATCTGTAGGTGGTGGGGGTGTGTGTAGGGTGGGATCCACTCCTGGGCTGTCTCCTGTGCTGGTTGTACAAGGGGCAGACTAAAATATGAAAAAATTATTATTAGTGGTATTATTATTATTATTATTATTATTATTAGTCCAGCCCTGGAAGCTTTTCCTTTCTCCCCTCTCTGCAGTGCTCAGATGTCCTCAGGACACTCCGTGGCCGTGATGGGCATCGACTTCACCCTCAGATATTTCTACAAAGTCCTCATGGACCTGCTGCCAGTTTGTAACCAAGATGGGGGGAACAAAATCAGGTAAGGCTGCTCCTGCCAGGCACTAAAATAAATAGAATGTTTATTTTCTTTAACCAGATGAGCCAGAGGTCGTTTCCCACTTCATTTATCCAAGGATTCTGTTACTTTCAGTGTGTGTTCTCTGTAGATTTCCAGTAGAACTTGTGCTTGTCCTTCTCATAAGGATTATGTGGATGTTTTTGTTATTCCAGATCAAACTGCCATCAGCTAAATAAACAATCTGCAGGATTACAAAAGCAGAAGATAACAGATTTGATTCGATTTTTTTTGGTTATATTTAGACTTCTTTGAAATTCTGGGTAGAAAAACCATTCTTTATTAAATGACCACGCTTCCCAGTTCTTCTGTTTGTTTTCATTTTACCTATTTAGTTCCTGTGAGCGTGTAAGAATGATACAGGGTCTCAGTTATTTTAACTCCAATTATTAAAATACACTTTTGGGATGTTTTTTCTCGGAAATCCATAGCACAGCACTAGGCAGAAGAAGTCTGATTTCATCTGGAGTATCCAATTTCAGTCAGACCCCTGGGTATCTTAATTGTTCCTTTTTTGAAAAATCCTGTGGGGGTGGGATAAATTCTGGTTTGGATCTGGAGTAACTTGATAACGTGGTTTGGGCATTGCTCTTGGTTCCTTGTTTGTTTTTAAACCTTAAATTTGGGAAGGGAAGTGGTTTTCTGTCATCCTCCCAGTTCTTCTCTGGTTTGGGTGTTTTTCTGTCTATTTTGTGGTGGATAAAAAAAAAAAACAAATCAGGATTTCTGGTTTGGCATCGCTCCTTCCTGGTAAAAAACTGCTGCTGATCAGCAAGGTCAGATGCTTTATTCTGTTCCTGCATTCCCTAAATGAGGAGTTTTGAGGATATTGTTCAGTGTTGGACCATTCTGATGCAGAAATTGGATCCAGTGTTTCCAGTCCGGGTGTAAATGCAGGTGCTTGGGGTTTTTTAGTGTATCTCTCTTCAGGATTTTCTGTCAGGAAGAAGAGCAAACACCACATCCTTACGTGTATTTCTAATGGAAAACCCCCCCCAAAAAAAATCCAAGTCCAAGTTTTCCTGCCTCCTTTGTACCCCTGAAGAGCACAGAGGCTTTCCCTGCTCTCTGCTCCCCCGGAGCTGCTCTGGGTACCTGACACATCCCATGGGAATCCCACTGAAAGCCGCTCCAGCCCCGGATCCAGCCAGATTCCCGCTGTGCCAGGGCTGTGGCTGACACCCTGCTGAGCTTTTGGGAACATCAGGTGGGGTTTTAACCTCCCCCCATGTCCCCTCTGTGGCCACCGAGTCCCTGATGTCGGTGCCACCCCGAGCAGGAGCTCCTGCGCCTTCCCCAGCGCCGCCGTCTGTGGCCATGGAAACGGGAGGGGGGGAAAACGGGATGGATTGAACTCCCTGGATTCTGGATGGGGACACAGATCTGACGTGGGGAGAGCTGAAAAGGGAGAGGAAAGCTTGGGAGGGCTGAGAGTGGAACAGGAGTGATTTATCCCCTCCCAAAATCGAATTCTGAAGGGGGAGGGCATTAAAGGAGAGTGTGAAATCTCTCTTTAATTAGTCACACAGTAAATTAATAAACGATTAAAGCTTTCCAAGTTCATTAGGCTCTGTTCATTTCTGGCTCTTCCCCAATCAGACAATGCACTGATGGCTTTTCCTTTCTGGTTTTAATCAGCTCTGTTTTCAACTCCTTGATGGTCCCAGCTCTCTGGAGCAGGAACAGATGGAAAAGCTTCAGGGAAATACCCGATACATTCTTTAAGGACATTTTGCAGGGAATTTGTTTCATGGCACTGTTAAATTGAAACCTTTAAAAGCCTTTTAGGACCACGTTTTATTTCCCCTTGCTCCCCTGAAGCCCAAGGAGGTCTAACAGGAGGCTCTCGCTGTGTTTTTGGGGGCAGGTGCTTCATCATGGAGGACAGGGGGTACCTGGTGGCACATCCAACTCTCATCGACCCCAAGGGCCACGCGCCCGTGGAGCAGCAGCACATCACACACAAGGTCTGCCTGCTTTCCCTTGCCCTTACTCCATCATCTCTAATTCCTGAGCTGCTGTTTGTGTCTGATTCCAAAGGCATCAACTCCTGCCTTTCCCCCTTAGGAGCCTCTGGTGGCAAACGACATCCTGAACCACCCAAACTTCGTCAAGAAAAACCTCTGCAACAGCTTCAGCGACAGGACCGTGCAGCGCTTCTATAAATTCAACACCAGCTTAGTGGTGAGCGTTGTTTCTCTATCTAATTCTGCTTTTCAATGTACTTTGGTCGGGTTGGGTTTCTTTTGGTGGAAACACAGGTCCCTGCCAGGCCCAGCAGCGGGGCTGGGAGCCAGCCTTCCGTGGGGATTGGCCTCCGTTCCCCCTCTCCAGACACAAACCAGGCTGCACAAACGGAGTGCCCTGACATCCAGGGGTTATGGATGTGATCCCTGGCCAAGGGTGGCTGCTGCTGCAGGGTCTCAGCCAGCATCAGGGAAAGAAGGGCACTTTGCTGTCGCTGCGTGAGGATTTTCCAGCCACGGTTGGGATGTGTTGCTTTGGATCTGAGCTGACCTCTGGCTCCAGCTCTGACCAGCGTCACGTCCCCCTGTGAGGTCTCTGATAACTTATCCTTAGGTGTCCCAATAAATCCATTTACAGCATTCCCAGGCTGTCATTTGAGAGACTGAAATCTCTGGGCTCCTGCACACTCTGTGCTCCCCATGGATCATGTGGGAGCTTCCTCTTGTGAGGAGTCTAAACCAGGGGCTGTCATCCCTCACAGAGCCACAGCTCCACCCCGGCCAAGTCCCTCCAGGATGATTCCAAAGCTGTTACACTCTGGGGGAGAAGCTGCTCTTGAAATACTACTTTTCAGTTATTACTGGGAGGAGAAGGTGGGAGATGATTCAAAAATATTTGCGAGTCATGTCAGAATACATTGATTTATGTCAGGTTGGCTTAAACATTTTCCCCACACTTGGAATGCCAAGTGGGAAGTGTGGTATTGGGAAGGAAATTGTGTGGGACGGAGCAGAAACTTGTGAAAAGGAATCAGGACGGAGTCTGCAGGAGCTGGGCAGTGCTGTGGTGGCTTTTTTTAAGGCTCAGGAAGTTTCCAGCACGTGGTGGTGGCTCCCATCAGAGCCTCTGTGGAGGTCACTGAGGGCTGGCACAGTGGGGACCAGTCAGCAAGCCATGGGGAGGAGTGAAATGTCACCTCTGCTGCCACATCTCATTTTCACAAGCTAAGCCAATTCCTTTCTATCTTCAGCAAAGTCTTTTCACCCAGAAGTATCTTGGAAGCAGAACTCACCCACCCCTTAATCAGCCTCTGTTTTGTGAGGGCAGCACTCCTGTGAATTCGTGTCCTCACAGCTCTGTAGGATCCCTTGGAAGAGGAAGAGTCTTCAGCTCCCTAAAACAAGACTTTACACCACTGACACTTGGTTTTTCCCCAGGGTGACCTGACCAACCTCGTGCACGGCAGTCACTGCTCCAAGTACAGGCTGACGAGGATCCCGGGCACCAACGCCTTCGTGGGAATCGTCAACGAGACGTGCGACTCGCTGGCCTTCTGTGCCTGCAGCATGGTGGACAGGCTGTGCCTCAACTGCCACAGGTGACAGGGACACGCCCTCCCTCTCCTTGGTTTGAGGTTTATCAGAACAAAAGCAGTTCATGAGTTAATTCAGTGCGAAATCAGGGAAAATGAAAGAGTTGCTCTGCCTGTGCTCCCTGTAAGAGGAGGTGTGGGGACCTGGGGTGTCGCTGCTGGGTTGTCAGAGTGTTTAACCCAGCAGAGTTTGGGTAGATAATGCTGAAAGACACTGAGGGATTCAGTGTCTCAAGGGCAGTTACCTGTGAGTGAGCCCCTTTCTTTTGGCATATAAATGCCCGTGATTTTCCATGGATTGGTGGTTTCTCATGGAGAAGATCCAGGAGGTTTTGCCCACACCATCCTGACGTGTTTGTGGCACTGCCAGGAAGGATCCTGACATCCAATCTGAGGGATTGCCTGCTTTTGGAATTCCAGGGATGGGTAACAGAGGCTCTGTCGTGATGTCACCCTCAGTCCTGGTGCAGGACAGAGCAATCCCTGTTCCTGGAGAAGGAGCAGAGTCACTGGACAGCCTTTCCCATGGGAACTGCTGCTCCGGAGCTGCACCGTGGGGTTAAAATTGGTTGGTGTCTGATTGGTTTTCCATGTGTTTCCTGCCCTCCAGGATGGAACAGAACGAGTGTGAGTGTCCCTGTGAGTGCCCACTGGAGGTGAACGAGTGCACTGGGAACCTGACCAACGCCGAGAGCAGGTGAGAGCCGGGGCACTGCCGGAACAAATCCTTGTTTGTCCTGCTGACCTGCAGGGGATCCAACTGGCAGAATTTTTAGTACAATTAAGCAGATGACATGTAATAGGTAAAGATCATTTTAATTGATTGTGCTTCGGGTGCTTTTGTGACACAAGGCTTTACTCTTTGCTGCAATGCAGGAATCCGAGCTGTGAGGTGCATCAGGAGCCGATGACTTTCACGGCCATCGATCCCAGCCTGCAGGATGCACTCCCACAGTGCATCAACACCCAGTGCAACCAGAGGACAGAGAGTGGGTAAGGTGGCCTTCCCCACCCCTCAGAACACACTCTTGTGGAAGTAATCCAATGGAAATAGTTCTTTCTTACGTGTTTTAAAGGAAAAAAATTAGGAAAAAATAGTACGATGCCAGAATGAGGTTCTGCTCCTGGCACTGAGGGCTCATTTTTGCTCATTATGAGCAGTCTCCATGCTCTGACCAGACTTCCCAAATCCTTTCTTCCGTCTTCCAAAGGCTGCAGAGAAAAGCTGGAACTGCAGCCAGACTTCACCACACTGAGAAATGCCTTATTGGAGGAGTTACAAGTAGGATTCTCCCTTTGCTCAGGCTGAGTGATGCAGGAAAAAACCAGAGCAGACAGAGTTGGAAAATGGATGCTGGGGATGCAGCTTCTCTGTGTAATTTCCCTTGTGGTACTTGAGCACTTCCATGGAATTTTTTCTGGCTAAACTCACGTACTTGAGGGTTTACAGATGATTTTGGCCTCGCTCTGTCTCGTGGTTCTAAACCAGACTGAGCTTTGCAAAGGAGAGGTGTTGAACTGGAAAGTAACTGTGTCTTCTTTGGGTGCTCCTGTGCAGGGATTGCTTTGGAGTGCTGGACTGCGAGTGGTGCATGGTGGACAGCGATGGGAAGACCCACCTGGACAAGTCCTACTGTGCCCCTCAGAAGGAATGTTTTGGGGGCATCGTGGGAGCCAAGAGTCCCTATGTGGATGACTTGGGAGCAATAGGTAACTCAGCCTCTCTGAGCAGGTGCTGCCTTTGGCTGTCCGTGTTCCAGAACGTGCAGGAGGTTCTGCACATAACATTTACCTCTCAGCCCGGTGCTAAATCAGCATAGAGAGTGCACCAGGCAGGAAGGACATGGTGAATGTTACCTGTTTGAAAACCCTGATGAGGAGCTGAGTGTAACTCCACATTCCTGTCTTTAAGATGCACCCTCTCTGAATTCCTTCTCCTTTTCCCAGCGTGCACAGTCAAGCACCCAGAAATCCTTGCAGAGCTTCTCCATGTTCCGTGTTGTTGATTCAACCCTTCCCACAGAGCGTTTACGGTGTTGTTCTCCCTCTGCTTTGTCCCTTTTGCTTTAGGAGATGAAGTGATCACCCTGAACATGATCAAGAGTGCCCCGGTGGGCCCCGTGGCCGGAGGCATCATGGGCTGCATCATGGTGCTGGTGCTGGCCGTGTACGCGTACCGGCACCAGATCCACCGCCGCAGCCACCAGCACATGTCCCCGCTGGCCGCGCAGGGTGAGCTCAGCTCCGGCACGGAGGGACGGGGTGGGGATGGAAAACCCAACACCACAACGAAACCCAAAGAAAAAGCAACCCCAAAGCTCTCCCCTCTGTTTTGTGTCAGTGCTTCCCTGGTTTTATTCCGGTTTGGAGCTGTGAGGAACTGGGCCTGGCGCAGGGGCTGTGTCTTGCTGCCCTCTCCTGGGTACAGCCAGAGCTGCTGCTGCTGCTGCTGCCGCCCAGGGAGCCTGCCCAGACCCAAAGGGAGATAAGCTAAGCTTTGCCAGAGCTCAGCCACTAATCCCAGCTTTCTGCAGCTCGGCCCAGCAGATCCATCATGTGTTTATTTTGTGCAGCTGCTGGGAGTGACACACTTTTCACCCCCTTTTGCCTTGGGTTTGGGACGTGTCTTTTTTCACTTGTGTTTCCTGGTTCTGGTCCATGGGGTGTTCATGGAATGTCTGTGCGTACAGAGATGAAACCACTGAAGCCTGAGAGGCAAAACTGTGCTGGGAGAAGGGATACTGGTAGAAAGATAAAGATCCAGAGGTGAGAACACCTGGAAGTGTTCCAGGCCAGGCTGGAGAGGACTTGGAGCAGCCTGGGATAGTGGAAGGTGTCCCTGCCCATGGCAGGGGGGGGGGAAAAGATGAGTTTTAAGGTCCCTTCCAACCCAAACCATTCTGAGGGGTTCTGAGTCTGATCAGAGCTCTGTATTTGATCATCCCCCAGCTCTGTTTTAAATCAGTTCCTTCAGAACTTTAAAGTGAGTCCCTCTCAGGGGGAGGTGGGATGTGGCATTTTCCTGGTATCCCAGCCCCAAACGTGTTGGAAGAAGAGCACCCCCAGCTCAGACCAGTAACACAAAGGGCTTCCACTCTGGTACTGGGGTGACAGCTGGCAGCAAGATGACCCAGAACTTTCCTCTCACCAGTTGTGTTTCTCTGTTTGTGACCCTGTGTAGAAATGTCAGTGCGTATGTCCAACCTGGAGAACGACAGGGACGAGAGGGACGATGACAGCCATGAAGACAGAGGAATCAGTAAGTACCAAACCACTGTGCTGTGGAAAACTGGGGGATTAAATCAGCCATTTGTTCTTTAATAGCCCAGATTTGAATATGTGAGGAGGCCCTGTGCTGATGAGGAAATAGCAGAAAATAAAAGAGCAATGTTTTAATTCTAACATCCGGTGCACCTTTAGTCTCATGCTGAAAAATGACATTTTTCACTTTTAAAAGATAATTCTCCATTAGCCATGGAGGAGTTTTGCCCCTCACAACCCCCTGTCATGAGCACTTCCAGAAATAGCTCTGATCAGCTTAAAAATGGCCACTGTGACAGCACAGGGTATGGAAAACTCTTCCCCTTGTTCAGCCTTGGAAAGCAGAAGCTAAGTCTGGCGAGTATGGTCAGCAGACATGGCAGTAAATCTTCTTTGCCTGGATTTGGGATGCCTGTAGTTCTTTGCCATCCAGTAAAAATGGCATTTGCATGATCCTGGTGTGCTGTTAAGTTGAGCGGGTGCACCCAGACTCCAGGGGAGCTCCAGTGACAGACCAGATCCCTGGCTCTGGGCCCTCACTAATACAATGCTCAAGATTTGAAGCTGTGTAAACACTCAAAGATATGGAAATATAAACATACCTGAGCTTCATGGCTTGCATCTGCTGCTTCTCCACATCCCTTTTTGTTTCCTTCGGAGTCAGCTTTCAGTGCTGCCATGGGATCCTCAGCGTTGGCACAGCCCAGCTGAAGGAGTTTGGCTGGATCTTGACCTCCCCATTTAAACCCCAGCTCTGCTCCTCCTCTGTGGCTGGGCAGTGCCCTTTGCAGCAGAGGTGTTGGCTGAGCTGCAGGAGGCTGCTCTGCTGCTGCGGGGGTCAGGCAGGCCCCGCTCTGAGGCTGCTTTTGTGTCTCGCAGTCAGCAACACGCGGTTCATCGCGGCGGTGATCGAGCGGCACGCGCACAGCCCCGAGCGCCGGCGCCGCTACTGGGGCCGCTCCGGCACCGAGAGCGACCACGGTGAGTCCTGGGCCCTGCAGGCCCTCTGAGGACTGGGGGGCTCTTTTCCTTCAGGAGTCTGGCTCCTTGCTGATAAGGCACCCAAAACTAAAGCCAAACAAAAAGCTTTGCTCTTTCTTGCTTTGCTGTTGGACAGTTCTGACTTGGTTTGTTCTGAGGGGAGACCTCACTGGGGTCCTCAACATCGTCCCGGGGGGCAGCTCTGATCTCTGCTCCCTGGCACAGGGACAGGACCCAGGGAATGGCTGGAGCTGGGCCAGGGGAGGGTTGGGCTGGAGATCAGGAAAAGGTTCTTCCCCCAGAGAATACTGGAGTGACAGGACAAGGGGAATGGCTTCACAGTGAAAGGAAGTAGGATTAGATTAGAGGTTGGAAAGAAATTCTCTGTGAGGGTGCTGAGGCCCTGGCACAGGGTGCCCAGAGAAGCTGTGGCTGCCCCTGGATCCCTGGCAGTGTCCCAGGCCAGGTTGGACGGGGCTTGGAGCAGCCTGGGATAGTGGAAGGTGTCCCTGCCTGTGGCAGGGGTTGGAATGGGATCATCTTTAATGCCCTTTCCAACCCAAACCCTTCCGGGATTCTAGGATCTTCCAGCACCTTTAAGCAAATGCTGGTCACCAGTAGGTTTGGGGGGTTGGGATGTGTCTCCCCTGCCCTGAGACTAAATCTCCTTAAATCTGGAAAGCTGCTAGAAGGGTGTAATGCTGTTGACTCATGAGGAGGCTTAATTTATTAGGAAATGAAGAGGAGGAGGGCTAAGACAAGGCAGTCTGCAAGCTGTCAGCTCTGCAGGGCCGGGGACCTTAGAGCAGACCTGGCCCAGCACTGAGACACTGGTTGCACTAATGGAATTGGGACAGGAAACCCAAAGGCCAAACCCTTGGAATGTGGATGAACAGATGTCTCCTAGACAATCTTGCTCTAGGAGGAATTACCCTGGATTTGGGGTGAGATTACCTGTGCTGAGGCAGATTTGCCACATTAATGCTCCGTCTGCTCCTTTTCTTGCGGTCCCAGCAAATCTTTCCCATCTTTTAGTCATCCTGGGTTAGCAGGGAAGCTGTCTACCTCCGTCTGGAATGTGCATTGCTATTTTTAGTTCCTGTAATTCCATCTTCTTCAAAGGGCTGCCCAGGCTTCTCCCCCAATTCCTCCATGCCAGCTCCAAGCCATGACTCAGAGCATGGGAAATGGGAGCCAGCTTTGGGGGCTCAGCTGCTATTTTTACCACCTCCTTTGAGGTGTCTCCAGCTGAAAACCTGACCGAGATGCTCAGGAGCACCAGCGCTTCCTCAGCCTTTAGTCCTTGTTTTTTGAGAAGGATTTATTTCCAATTAAAGCAAGATCTTTTTCCTTTTAAATTTCATTTGGTTTTGCATTTAGAAATGCTGAGGGGGAGTTGTTTGCCCTGCAGCCTGGTCTGAGTGGGAACAGCTGGTTTGGATAAATCCAAATCTCCCAGGAACTGGAGCACCTGCCTCCAAGGCAAGGGCCAGAACATCTCCAAGGGACCTGTTAGGAGATGGATTCCTCACTGGGAAAGCAAGGGCTGCTAGCTGGCTTCCCAGTGACACCATTTCCTTAGGATATCCCAGGGAATGTGATGTCTCGTCACTCCTGATCTGGATTTTAACTCAGACTCCAGCAGCAGACAGTTCAGCCAAAAGAGAACCTTGAGCTATTGCTGCATGTGTGTGAGCCCAGCTGGAAGTGTCAGTACCCTCTGGTTAATGGAGCTGCTCTGTGAAACCCTTCCCTGGTGCATCCCGTGGGTCTGTTAACTGTGGGAAGCTCACCAGCATTAACCCACCTGCTTGGGTTTTGCAAACAGGTGAAAAGTGCTCTTGTCCTTTAAAAAATAAAACACAACAGGATGATGTGAAGAAATTTTGCTGCTTCCAGATACAGTAACTGGGAATCCTTCCCAGGAAAAATGTAGATGGTAGGGATAGAGGTAGGAATAGAGAGAGGTACTGGGAGTGGATCCCACCTATTTACTGTCTGTTTAAAAATCCAGGTTATATCTTAACAGATTTTTTGGAGGTGGTATTTCTTATGTTTTGGTTTGAAATCAGTGCCAGCAATTCTGTTGTTACAAGCTGTTGAACACGTGGGTGTTGTTACTCCTTGGGGTGGCACAAACCACAGGTCCCCAGGGGTGGTAGCAGGGAAAGGAATCCAGTATGGATTTACAGGAGAGGATGAGTTTGTTGGGTTTTTGTTCTGTTAATTGAAGAAAATTGTTCTTCACCCTCTCTAAGCACTCTGTGTGTGATTCCATGAAAAGTGCCCAGCCAGCCCTGGGAATGCTGAGGGGAAGGGAGAGGGATCTGTTAGAGAGTTGGAGGAGAGGATGAGTTTGTTGGGGTTTGTTCTAGTGAGCAAATAGTTTTATTCCCTCTGTAAGCATCCTGTGTTGATTCCATGAAGGGTGCCCAGCCAGCCCTGGGAATTCTGAGCATCCAGCCTTGCTGCTCCTCACTGCTGCTGTTTGTTCCCCAGGCTACAGCACGATGAGCCCTCAGGAGGACAGCGAGAACCCCCCATGCAATAACGACCCGCTCTCGGCCGGCGTGGACGTGGGCACCCATGACGAGGACCTGGAGCTGGACACGCCGCCGCAGACGGCCGCGCTGCTGAGCCACAAGTTCCACCACTACCGGCTGCACCACCCCACCCTGCACCACAGCCACCACCTGCAGGCCGCTGTCACCGTGCACACCGTGGATGCCGAGTGCTGAGGGCACCACGGCCACCGGCTGCAGGCTGTGGCACCAAGGACACCACAGCCACTGCCTGCAGGCCACTGGCACCGAGGGCACCACGGCCACCTGAGGGCACCACAGCCACCGCCTGCAGGCCACTGGCACTGAGGGCACCACGGCCACTGCCTGCAGGTCATTGGCACTGAGGGCACCACAGCCACGACGTGCAGGCTGTGGCACCGAGGACACCACGGCCACCACCTGCAGGCTGTGGCACCGTGCACACTGTGGATGCCGAGTGCTGAGGATACCACAGCCACCACCTGCAGGCCATTGGCACCAAGGACACCACAGCCACGATGTGCAGGCCGCTGTCACTGTGCACACCGTGGGTGCCAAGTGCTGAGGGCACCACAGCCACCACCTGCAGGCTGTGGGCACTGAGGGCACCACGGTCACCACCTGCAGGCTGTGGGCACTGAGGGCACCACGGTCACCACCTGCAGGCTGTGGGCACTGAGGGCACCACAACCACCACCTGCAGGCCGTGGCACTGTGCACACCGTGGGTGCCAAGTGCTGAGGGCACCACAGCCACCGCTCTGGAGCCACGGGGACTGTGCTGCTCCCCAGGGACAACCTCACGGGCTTCCCCACCGATCTGAGGCATCAGAGCTTTGCATTTTTACAAGTGTAAGGTTGGCTCTGGCCTGGAAGCGTGCTTGATGAATGGACCTGCCAAAACATGGAGACAGATGGAGCAGGAGGCACGTTAGACCTCCAGGAACAGGGATGGGAGTTTATCCAGCAGCTGGAGTTTGGAGCCCCATTGTGCTGAGCCAAGAGGAGGGAGAGAGCATAAAGAGGCAGAGATGATTTGGTTTCCTTAACTGGAAGAGCAGGAATCTGCAGCTGGGGAGTCCAGAAGTGCCAGACAACGGGGGAGGGCTGCTGGCCTCTCTGCAGGTGGAAAGCTCCCTGCTCCCACGTTGCTGTGTGGGACCTGGGACAATGCATCTCAAGATTTTTAAGTAAAGGATTATTTTTCTACTATTTATTGAACTTGAAACTTTGGGGGGAGGGAGGGGAGAAAACCTGTTAGCGATTCTCAACGAGTACCACGTGCATTCTGTGCTGGGGAAGTGGTTCTTCCCGGGAAAACAGCAGTTCCTTAGGAGCTGACCTTCATCCAGTGCCCCACTCTGCAAAGGGAAAATGAAGAAGCCCTCTCTGCCTCGGTGTTTACATTAGGATTGCTTTCTTTTCCACACTTGTTTCCTGTAAATATTACAGCCTGATTTCTATTCCAGTATTGTCTTCCTATTTGCAGAGCAGAAATCCTGTACTCTGTTACTAAAATTCTGAGAATTCTGCTCAGAAACCTCTCCATTTTCCTCTCTTCGCTCATCCTTAAAGGATTCCTGTGTGGAAGTAATAAAGACTTTCTTTAGCATTAGTTACCAGATAATCCCAGATGGAATCTGTGCCATTCTTCTGTTTCCTTAGACCATAAGCAGGGATAAACCAGTGTTTTGTAAAACTTGGGTTACTGTGGAAGTAAACCTTGAAACCATAAAGAGAAGCTGCTGCTGTTTGTCTGGAATTTTAACCTTGCTTGGTAATTCAAAGATTAATCAATGTCTGCAACACAGGGCATCGTAATTATCAATTAGTTTTAAATCACAGTGTTGTATTTTAGATTCACATTTTGTGATTACAATGATATCAAGCCGTTCTTGCACTGTGCATATGATAAACATCCATTTATATGTAGGTTTTTTTAAAAAAAAAATCACTTGTTTTAATTAATATGGTACTTAATACTGGATTATGTAAAAAATTGGTTCTTAAACAGTACAGTAAAATAACTATATGTGTCATACCAGGATACCCCTTTATACTATGTATAAAATTCAAATCTCTAGTGAAATAAACTGTATATAAGTATAGATCTGTGGAGAAGTGGCTGCACTGAAATGATTCTGCCTCAGTTTCCTTCTCTGGCTGAACAGCACTGAAAATTCGCTCCAGTCCCTAGAGTGAGACGTTGAGAGATTTAAGCTCAACATATAAATGACAGTATTGATGTAAGTTTTAAAGGCTGTTTTTTGGCGTGTTGGTCATTAGTTGGGAAATGATCATTCCTGGAAGTGGTCAGCCACTGCTCGGAGTCACCAAATCCAATAATTTCAGGGTTTTATTTTCCTGATCCTCTCCTGAAACCTCAGTGGCTCTGGATTTGCTGTTGTGCTGTGTTGGTGCAGGATTAGGTGGAGGCTTTTTTGCTGACCAGGCACTGCAGGAATCCACTGAGCCTCTCCTTTGTGCTCTCAGAGCCCTGCAGCTCATGCCCTGGGTATCAGCCTTGCTGGGATTCATTTCCAGTTTGGAATCCAAAGTCATGCTGGTGCTTGGATACCGTGGGACAAAGAATTTTTGATAAAATGTATCAGAAATAGCATCAATAAGCACATACATTGGAAAATGTCATCATGTCAATTACTTGAACTACAGTATTATTTCAGGGGAGAGGTTTTTTGGTGGTTCTTCACCTTCCATGCCAGCAGAAGGTGCTTGCAGGGTTCTGTTGCAGCTCTGCCAGGAACACAGCAGCTTCCAGAACCTTGGAACAGCTCTTGGAAGTCCCTGCAATCAAAGCCTTTTTGCTTTTGCCTTAAAAGCTTTTCAAGAGCTTCTCCTCGCTGCTGCTTCATCTTTTATCTTCTGGGACATACAAACTGTTCTTGATTTGAGGGGTCTGGACAGCCCTGCTTAACTTGAAGTGATGGAAGAGCCCAAGCTCCTGCTGGTGAAAAGTGATAACAGGGAAAACTCTGATTTCCAAGTGTGCCAAATCCCAGCTCCCAGTGCTGACACTGACCTTGTCCCAGCAGGAATAAATGGGATGCTGGGAAAGATAACACTGCTGATAATGGATGTGATTGGGGTTTATAAGGAGCTGCATGAGAGCTCTTCATTTTTATTGCCTGTGTTCTGCCATGGCCCTCCCTCCCCATCATTATTGTGCTCTGTTGACTGAGGAGCAAGATCATAAAAGGAGCAGTTAAACCCTGGATCCTCCTTCCCTAGAACTGATAAGGCTTTATGGCCATTAATTTTCCACTTCTTTCATTTTTCCAACATAGTTGTGCTAATTTCCTGCAGGGTTTCTTTCATTCTCCCAACAAAAAAAAGGTTCTTTTAAAGTGAAAATGAGCATTGCCTTTAGTTTGTGTTCATTAATGTTAAATTGACTCGTTGCTTGGGAGTATTTGAGATCTGCCAAGTGTATGGATTTTTCCTATATCCAAGGAACCATGGAGAAGCTGTTCCTATGGGCAGAATATATTGATTGAAAATGCATTAAGATTTTTTTTTTTTTCATTTATTTATGCTATTGCCTGGCTAAAAAGTGTGATGTGCAAAGCCTGGTACAGTTTTTGCCCGTGAACATTTTTATAAGGCTGCTTCAGCCACGAAATATTATCTTTATCCTTGCCCTTGGCAAGGGCAGAGAGGATGGATGGGAATTCAGGAGACGTTCACATGCAGCAAGACTTGTGACTATAACTGGGCAAAGGGAGATCTCTCAAAGGCTTTATTCTGTGAAGTGACCCAGAAATGGGCAAGAGGACAGAAAGTGGATTTGTCAGAGGAAAAACTCTGGGAGTAAGCTGGCAGCAAATATGGAAAAGGGAGAAAAAAATAGGATGCAAAAGTCCTGGATCTGAGAGAGTGCAGGTAATCCAAAAGGCTGTTGGCGAGTTCCAAGATTAATTTGCAGCGTTCCCAGCTCTTGGCTGCCCATTTCAGTTGTTTGTAAAAGAGATTCCCAGCTATGGCTGGGATTTTCAAAGGAGCCTGCACTGCGCTGTCAGTGATGTTTGGAATATTAATTCCTGCAGCAGTTAACTCGGGAGCCATTGGATTGTTCTGCAGTACAAACCCCCCTGAGCCAGGGAGCCTAGGTGGGAAAAAGGAACATCGGTGCCATGGAATATTTCATATTCCTGACTGGCAGCCCTGGGGCTGAGGAGAGGTGATGATTTTGTGCTGTGTGCCCTGAGCTGAGCACGGAAGGACCTTGGCCCAGAAGGGCTGGTGTTCCTGGAGCCAAGGCTGCAGTGGAATTTGGACACTCCAGTCTAAGAGTGAAGTTCTCCAAGCCCTGCCTCGTTAGAGAGGTGCCAGACAGAGCTGGGGTGAGTGCCAGCCCTTGCTCAGAAGCACTGCTGGTTCCTCCTCGGGAGAAAGTCCCATGGGATCGTCGATAACCCTTTGGAACAGCAACACTGTGAGCAGAGGAGCGGGAATGTGATGGCAGAGGCAGAAGGTGTCTTGGATCTGGAGGTTTTCTTCAGCTCACAGAGAGGCCTCTTCTAAATCCTGTGGAAAAAATGATCCCTGGGCTGGTTTCCGTGCTGGGAGCAGTGGCTGGGGCTGCCCTGGGAAGGAGCAATCCTGGTTTGCTCTGGTTTGTTGTTGGTTTTTGGAGCTGGCCCTGGCAAATGCACCAGTTCAGCACTGCCTGAGCAAGTGCTCCCTGCTGGGATTGCCTCTCCTGGGACAAGAGCAGTGACAGCAGGGAAGGGAATCTCTTGGCCAAAGGCACAGGGACAGAAGGAATCCTCCCACCCCACCTTCACCTGGCACTGGAACCATGGATAAAGGGAACAGCTTCCACAATTCAAGTCAGCACTTTTCACAGGCACTTTGCAGGAAAAAATGAGCAGGAAGAGAGGTTGGCAGCCAAGGTCCTGACAAAACTGGTGGTTTTTCCTTAAATCCAGTTGAACCATTAGACTGCCAAGGATTTCCACTTTGATCAACACTGATGGATTTTTCCAATTTAAAACCCTTCCACTGCACCATGGTAAGGAAATGGGCAGACACCCCGGGATGGGCTGGCACCAGGAAACTGGGAATGCAGTCAAGGAGTTCCATATCCTGCTTTTCACTTCTCCAACATTCTGACACTTCCATGAAGTTGCTCCCAAAATCCATTCTCTTGGCATAATTCATGCAAATCACATGCAAGGTTAAAGGTTGAGTAATTAACATCTAATTGCTGCAAAATAATAATAACAAACTCCTTAATAATGGGTTTATTTCCATTGCAGCTGGACCGAGGGAATCTCCATAAACAAAGCAAAAAACCTCAGCCAGGAAACCTGGAAAACAGGGGATGGATTTTTTTCACTCTCCATGAACATGAAGAAGTCGGGCACAGCACACTGGGTGACAGTTCCTATGGAAACCTCTCTATAACTGAATGGCAGAACATTTGAAAGCCTCATAAATTTTTTTGGGAACGTTTCTCTTGCCTTACCTCCTTTAGGCCAGTTTTCCATGTTGAACAAGTTTTTTCCATGTGTAACAAATTACAGCGTTTTTTAAGGACAAAATATTGTGGGGGTGTTGGAAATTCCAGCCTCTCCTGGCAGGGAGAAATCATGGAGTGGTTTATCTTATCCAAACAAATTGCTGGTTCCAGGCCTGCTCCCTCCCAGTACATCCCAGCTCCTCAGTTAATCACAGCAAATTTCCTCCAGGTTTATAATTAGCCAGATCCAAGGAGCTGTAAAGGAGATGTATGGATTTACCCTATGGAATGCTTTTACACCCAGCATTATGATTTCTCTGTTTTTTGGGTGGGAAATGATTTCATAATTCCCTGTGAATTATCAGTATCAGTTTCCAGTTCCTAGAAAATTGGTCCTTTTAGGGAATCTTGAGACAGAATGATTTGGAATTCCCATTTGCAGCATATTCATGGGTTGGCCAATAAAAATACTCCTGGTAGGAATGTGGGGCTGGACCTGCTTTTGCCAGGAATCCAAAGAACATTTGGATATTTTTTAATACTAAAATTGCCAAAATGCACTTGGTGCCAGTAAATAAAGACTAAATTTGAAGCTGAATGAGGAAAAATAAAGCCTGTGTGGGAAGAATGGTGATTTAAAGCAGGAAGGGCATTGATTCAGGAGAAAGTGTTGCAGAGGTTCCCCTGTGAATATATGGGCCATTTATTGAGGGGAATTGTATTTGTTTGATCTTATTTTCCTTTGTTCTCAGTTATTATTCAAGAACTTGGCTTTGATTTGTGGTGTTTATTTTAATATCCACTCTTTTTCTTGCTGCCTTTAAACACAACCACACAGGTCTGCTAATGATGCACTGGGCAACAAAGGTTTTAAATTCTACTGCAGAGACCACAGGTCCCAAAATAGCCCATTACAGCACAGCCCAGTAATGATTTCCTTGGAGGAGTTACTCACTTTGTAAGTTATAGCTCTGAACTCTCCCACCTTTTTACTATTTATTTGCAGGCCTCTGAGTTAGAGTGGAACCAAGGAGAAGCCGCTACCCAGGCTGTTCCTGAGGTAATCCATCATTCCTAAACTCAGGAGCAGGGTTACAGCAAATTCGCAGCCAGCAAGCTCCACTTAAAACGTTTGGCAAAGAGTTTTTGTGCCTGGCTGGAAGAAGAGGAGTAAGGAAACATCCCAAGTTTGGGCATGTCATGGAATGGTGCACGGAGAATGCCAAAAGTATAGGAATTTGTAGGGGGAAAAAAGGATAAAGGAATTCCTTTTGGCACCTCTGGTGTATTTTGGATGCAGTGTGTATTTGTGAGGTGATTGAGCATCTGGGTGATCATCACCAAACTAATTATTGGTGCTGAAAACTAAATCTGCATCTTTTGGATTCAAAATCTCAGTTTCTTACAGCAGCTGGAGCAGGAACAGTGGGAAGAGCAGGGACAAAAGGGAATGGCATTGTTTATGGGTTGTTGACGTGGAGTGGTGATGGTAATCCGGGATTTTTATGGAATATGCAGCAGCTGATGGGTTCCACATCCCCCCTGCAGGAAACATTCAATTGTTTAATTTCTCTTTCATGAAGCAATCACTTATCTAAAGAGCTCACAGATCCATTCCCAGTGTCTCAAATACCTGGGAATATCAGGTGGGTCTTGCATCCAGCAGATGTTCTCAGTCTTGGCTTTCACTTTATCCGTGCAGATCTGAACTTGTTCGTACTTTTGAATGTAGAATCCCAGAAAACCCCAGAATCCTGGACTGGTTTGGGTTGGAAGGGACCTTGAACACCTTCCACCTTCCCAACCTGGACAATTACGCCTGACTGCACCTATAATTCCAAAAGAATGTTTGTGACACGATTCTAATTCACACTCATTCCATAAAAATTATAAAATATACATGGCTGGGATGACTTCAAAGCTGCAGGAGCACAGGGAAATTAATCTTTTTAGGAGAGCTACAAATGCAACTGCTGTGGTTGGGTACATTACTCTTAATTAGCAAGGAATTTAGTGAACTAAATTAAATTATTATAAGGTGATTTATCAGTGTAGCTGCATCAGGGCAGCAGCACAACCGAAGTTACACTTCAAGTTACACTGGACTGTTCTATTTTCTTTTTCTATTATTTTTTAATAATGCTTTTTGCTTTTGCAGCAGTATTGAAACCCAGTGAAAGTGTGATGGAAAACTGGAGACTCTTTAGATCAAAGCATAAATGTGGAGGGGTTTGGTTTGGAAGCTGCAGAAAAGGAGTCAGAGTAAAGTCATACAAATCTCTCATGGAGAAGGATGGAGTGTAATCAACGGGGGGAATTCCTTAAGGAAATACCTTCATGCCTTGCCTCAGCATCCTCTTCCTCCTGGAACAGCTCTTTTTTTGGGAGACTGTTATCACCTGGACATGAACACTGGGGGGGGGGGGAAGAAGAATACTTCGAACTACAAAAA